>CM061532.1:178810487-179087883 GCA_030545055.2 Neoaliturus tenellus
TGTTTCAGTTTTGTATATTTTGTTACTAATTGGGTCCAGACGTCCATATCACCTGAAATGTCGGTCGATTTCCTACCAGGGGTGATTTTCAGTTTAGTATAATACATAAATCATTTATTCTGTTTTAGGAGTAGTGGGAAAAAGCCACTCCTGGCACAGATCAGCTGCTCGCCGAGCAGCTGCCGGGGCAGCTGGTGCCAGCTGCCATGTCATATAGCTTCCGGTGGGGGGCAGAGGGTATATATCAGATGCTGTCGCCATATGCCATGCCATATAGTTTCCGGCTGGGCAGATGGTGAAATAATCAATGGGGGGTGGAGATGGCGAGAGCACAGGCCCTCGCTAATTGGCCCATAAATTAACCAGGTGCAGCTGGCGAGGGTAAGGTGACGGGGAAGGTTGGAGGGGTTAGAATTTAAGAATAAAATTTATCATAGGCGAGGGTAGGACTCGAACCCGGCCCGCTGGCGTGTGAGGCCAGCGCTCTACCATTTAGCTACCGAGGTATTTGGTGAAAGGTAGTGTAAATGTGTCTGATAATATTGTGCCTGTGGTTCGCTTCTTGTCCACCAGAGAGCAGCACGTACTACGACTGCGGCAAGTTTCAAATTCCGCCACCAGAGTTCAGCATGTACTAGGGCTGCAGCTAGTTCACTATTTCTCCAAAAGATAGCAGCACGTGTTATGGCTGCACCCAGTTTACCCCAAAATATCCCCACAAATTACCCAAATTACCCTGGAATTCCCCAAAATACCCTGCAATTTCCCAAATTTCCTCACAGTCTTACCAACTTATGTCATTCACTATAAAACAAGAACATATGAAATGCTGGGGTATATACTATAAAAAGTGGATAAAACCCAAAACTGTTGGCAATACAGTATATAAAATCAACCAACTTACGTCATTCACTATAAAACAAGATCACCTGGATCGCCCGGAACAAGAACATAAGAAATGCTGGTGGCTATACTATAAAAAGTGAATAAAACCCAAAGATGGCTGCAATACAGTATATAAAATCAACCAGCTTATGTCATTCGCTAATCAACAGTTATACTATATGAAATGTACCTGTGGCTAGTTCTCAGCGTCAATGGCTATAACGTCAAATGTACATAATCAACGGTTATACTATATAAAATGAAAACTCTAATATATTATTTAATATACACCAATGACTATAATGTTAAATCTAGTTATACCATATGAAATGTGCCCAAGGCTATACTATATATATTATGCATTGATGACTTTACGTTAAATATACGCGATCAATGCTTATACTATATGAAATGCATTCGCCGCTATACTATACAAAATATCAATGAATATAATGTTAAATAAACATGATCAACGCTTATACTATATGAAATGTACCTGTGACTAGTTCTCTGCATCAATGGCTATAATATAAAATGTATATAATCAATGGTTACACTGTATAAAATGAAAATGCTACTTTACTATATAATATACATCAATGACTATAATGTTAAATATTTCTAATCTAGTTATACTATATGAAATGTGTCCAAGGCTATACTATAAAAAGTGAATAAAACCCAAAAATGTTGGCTATACAGTACATAAAATCAATGGCTAGAAGCTGTTAAGCAACCAACAACGTTATCATACTATATACGACGCATACAGTACTATATAAAGTGAATAACATGCAAACTTCAGCTTAAAAAACATAAAAATCGCTAATATCTCGAAAACGGTGCGTCCTAGAGGTCCGGGGACCCAAAAAAACTACCTACTACGTAATAGAGGTACCCCCCAGGGGGTGGATACCCATAATTAAAAAATTAACCAAAATATTGCTGATTGCATCTAAAAAATGAAGGGGCTATGAAGGGGCAAAACTTTGATATTCCATATCTTAGGAACGGCTCTATGTATTAACTTCATAGTTGGTATGTGTGTACACTTACTTGCTGTCTACAAATGCATGGCAAAAGGTATCCAAAAAATGAAGGCGCAAAAAAGTTTTATTTTATATCTTTTGAATGGCAATATGTATTTATTTCAAACTTGGTATGTGTATACATGTAATGTTAACTTGTAATAAAATGCTAAAAATAACTTTCCAGATCTAAGGTCAAACAGTAAAAAATAAAAAAATCCTAAAATTAACATTATTATTGTCCTTCGCTAGCGTAGAGCTTTACCTTTGAGTCACTAGGCATTTGAAATTATTAGTATGTGTGTACACTTATTTGGTGTCTACAAATGCATGGCACAAGGTATCCAAAAAATGAAGGCGCAAAACAGTTTTATTTTATATCTTTTAAATGGCATTATGGATTAACTTCTTACTTGGTATATAGGTTGGTATGAGTAAACATTAAATGTCTACCATTGCGTGGCGAAGTGCATCCAAAAAATGAAGGGGCAAAACTTAAATATTGTATATCTCAGGATTGGGTGGACCGATTAACTTCTTACTTGGTATGTAGGTTGGTATAAGTAAACATTAAATGTTAACCATTGCGTGGCGGGGTGCAATTAAAAAATGAAGGGGCAAAACTTAAATACTGTATATCTCAGGATTGGCTGGACCAATTAACTTCTTACTTGGTATGTAGGTTAGTATGAGTAAACATTAAATGTTTACCATTGCGTGGCGAAGTGCATCCAAAAAATGAAGGGGCAAAACTTAAATATTGTATATCTCAGGATTGGCTGGACCGATTAACTTCTTACTTGGTATGTAGGTTAGTATGAGTAAACATTAAATGTTTACCATTGCGTGGCGAAGTGCATCCAAAAAATGAAGGGACAAAATTTAAATATTGTATATCTCAGGAGTGGCTGGACCGATTAACTTCTTACTTCGTATATAGGTAGGTATGGGTAAACATTAAATGTTTACCATTGCGTGGCGGGGTGCATCCAAAAAATGAAGGGGCAAAACTTAAATATTGTATATCTTAGGAGTGGCTGGTCCGATTAAATTCTTACTTGGTATGTAGGTTGGTATGAGTAAACATTAAATGTTTATAATTGCGTGGCGGGGTGCATCCAAAAAATGAAGGGGCAAAACTTAAATACTGTATATCTCAAGGATTGGCTGGACCGATAAACTTCTTACTTGGAATGTAGGTTGGTATGAGTAAACATTAATATTTGACATTGCATGGCGGGGTGCATCCAAAAAATGAAGGGGCAAAACTTAAATACTGTATATCTCAGGAGTGGCTGGACCGATTAACTTCTTACTTGGTATATAGGTTGCTATGAGTAAACATTAATTGTTTACCATTGCGTGGCAGGGTGCATCCAAAAAATGAAGGGGCAATACCGAAATATTGTATATCTCCGGAGTGGCAAGACCGATTAACTTCTTACTTGGTATGTAGGTTGGTATGAATAAATATTAAATGTTTATAATTGCGTGGCGGGTCGCATCCAAAAAATGAAGGGGCAATACCGAAATATTGTATATCTCCGGAGTGGCAAGACCGATTAACTTCTTACTTGGTATGTAGGTTGGTATGAATAAATATTAAATGTTTATAATTGCGTGGCGGGTCGCATCCAAAAAATGAAGGGGCAAAACTTAAATATTGTATATCTCAGGTGTGGCTGGTCCGATTAAATTCTTACTTGGTATGCAGGTGTATATGAGTAAACATTAATTGTTTACCATTGCGTAGCAGGGTGCATCAAAAAAATGAAGGGGTAAAACTGTAATATTTTATATCTCAGGATTGGCTGGACCGATAAACTTGTTAATTGGTATGTAGGTGTGTATAAATAAACATTAATGGTTTAGAATTGCATGGCGGGGTGCATCAAAAATATAAAGGGGCAAAATTTAAATATTGTATATCTCAGGAGTAGCTGGACCGATTAACTTCTTACTTGGTATATATGTGTATATGAGTAAACATTAAATGTTTACCATTGCGTGGCGGGATGCATCCAAAAAATGAAGGGGCAAAACCGAAATATTGTATATCTCAGGAGTGGCTGGACCGATTAACTTCTTACTTGGTATATATGTGTATATGAGTAAACATTAAATGTTTACCATTGCGTGGCGGGATGCATCCAAAAAATGAAGGGGCAAAACCGAAATATTGTATATCTCAGGAGTGGCTGGACCGATTAACTTCTTACTTGGTATGTAGGTTGGTATGAGTAAACATTAAATGTTTATAATTGCGTGACGGGGTGCATCCAAAAAATGAAGGGGCAAAACTTAAATACTGTATATCTCAGGATTGGCTGGACCGATAAACTTCTTTCATGGAATGTAGGTTGGTATGAGTAAACATTAATTTTTGACATTGCATGGCGGGGTGCATCCAAAAAATGAAGAGGCAAAACTGAAATATTGTATATCTCAGGAGTGGCTGGACCGATTAACTTCTTACTTGGTATATAGGTTGCTATGAGTAAACATTAATTGTTTACCATTGCGTGGCAGGATGCATCCAAAAAATGAAGGGGTAAAACCGAAATATTGTATATCTCCGGAGTGGCAAGACCGATTAACTTCTTACTTGGTATGTAGGTTAGTATGAATGAATATTAGTAGTGGGGTTTGGTTACTTTCAAAACGGAAGTCGTGCCAATTGCCAGCCGCTGCCGGCCAGCTGCCATCGGCCAGCTGCCAAATCAGTCGCTGCCGCCATATGCCATGCCATATAGCTTCCGGTGGGGGAGGAGATGTTATTTAAAATTTGAAATTCAACTTGACAATTGGGTTATGGAAAGTATGTCAAGGTCATCCAGAGTAAGTTTTAAAAAACCCTATCCCGCTACCACCGGAGTAATAGTTCGGAGAGTGGAACCAACTCCGGCGATAGCGGGATAGGTATAGAATTAGGTTTGTGAATTTTATTTGTGAAAAACATACAATCAATGTGTGACAGCAGTGTTTAAACAAGTTGAAGTTTTGTTATGAACTACAGAGTTGTAAACACAAACACCGACGACGATGAGAAGGTAAACGCAGAGTCCCCAGATGATGTATTTAAAAAGTTTGAACAAACGTAACATCTCGAGTTGGTTTTCCCGTTCCATTTCCAAACGTTTGATTTCCAATTTCAATTTATCCTCTTCCATCCTTGTTACAAATGGAACCTCATCCATCATATCCATCATGTTTGTGTTTTTTTTTGAAATTTTGAAAGAAGCGATGTTGATAGTTGAAGAGGCGAGGATGGAATGAGAGTTAAAAGAGGGAAATGTCGGTTAAATAAAGAAGTGGTGGGGGGAAAGAGCGTTGTTACATAGAAGTGGTGGGGGAAAGATGCTGCTCATCATTTGCCTCAGAAGTTGTGTCCGACTGTAGAGGGGTAAGAGGAGTAGTATTTAGTAAACTGTCTTCATCAGAATTTTCAACCTTATTACAAATAGGACAAGCGTAAGTTATTTCCAAATTCATTGTAATAGCGTTAAATTTATCTATAATTTCATTTAAAGCATTAAATATTTCTTGTAAATCATCTTTTGAGTTTATTTCAAAACTAGCATTCATTCGTGCCAATTGAGAAGTGTTCATCGTTAGAGAGTTGGCAATCGAATGAGGATTAGCGCCTAGGGAAGGGGGCTTATATAATGGCGACCTTGAGCAGGTGTTTAGGGAGGGGGGCTTTTTAGGGAGGGGGCTTCTATATTGGGGACCTTGAGCTTATGATTGAATAAAACGTTTAGTTCTTCTTCTTCTTCGTCTTTTAATTCAATTATTTGAACCGAAGTAGTTGTTTCATCCTCTTCACTCGATGAAGAAAACAATTCACCAGGATTTAAATATTGAACTACAATTCTGAACCATCTTATAGGATATTCGTCAATGACAGAAAGTAAGTTTTGAAACAATTCTTCCATCTCCTCCCTGTCAGTTATTATATGTTCAAACTTGATAAATTTTCCTTCCATGTTGTTAGTTAGAGTGTTGGAAGTGGAATGATTTAATATTATATAAAAATTAGAACTAATGGTGGGGGAAATCTCAAGGTCATCCAATTGAAGTTTTAAAAAAGAGTGTAAAACTGAAATTATACATTTGATGGTTCTACAGGATCGGAATACCAATCTGATCTGTATTTACATCTTTTTATCATATGTGTACAAAAATCATCTTGATGAGACTTGGTGCGTTGACAATGAGCAAGATCTAGAGGGTGAAATTTGAAACATCTTTGAGGACAACATGTATGAAAATATCTTGATTTGTAAAATTTGAAAGTTCGCAATTCCGGTGGCGGTAGTTGTTTTGTTTTACATTTGCAATAACAAGATCCGAAGAATTCACATTTAGTACAAGCTAACCCATCCACCATCATTGGTCCTAAATCTGTACACTGTTGTTCACAACAGTAACGAGGTTTGTACTTGTATTTTTGCTCTTCCATGTTGACGCTGCGGAGTCTAGTGAAAGAATAAGATTGTATAGTGATGAATAGCGAGTTTTATGTACTATGAAAAGTGGTAGGGGTAATTTCAAGGTCATCCAAATGGAGTTTTAAAAAATTATACCTTACAAGTGTAAGGATTATTGAAATTTAGGAAGTTTGTTTCTGTTTGTTTTCTTCAGACTTTTTTTCTCTCTCTGCCTTAGCCATAGCAATAAGTTCTTCTGTTGATAGTGGATGTACTTCAGGAAATTTTAAAATTAATTTAGCTTGATATCCTTCTTTAGTTAATACATCTAAATCTTGAGTCATTTGTTCAACAGTGTTATAATCCTTTCCATAGATTTTCCCATCAAGTTCAATCATCATTCTGTATAACATTTTGTAGAATAGATCTTGTTGTGGCGAGAGCTGAGAAGCGAATGATTATTTATCAAACTGTTACATCCTTTTTATGAACTTGATATTGATCACGTGATTCCTTAGTTGTAATTTTATTTATTAAAAGTTATTCATCATTGGTAATACTTCTGGAACTTGACGTTATGTTGACCAGCTGGCGATGAAGAAGTTGTAGGTTGTGTAGAAAAAAATATTTCATCATCGCAATATTTTGTTTTAGTGAACATCCTTGTATTAGTTGCACTAACATCAACAGTTAAGTGATAACCACCGGTAAGTAAAACTCGCATTTCGTTAGTTAAATCTTCAAGTTGTTCAAAAGTAGTTATGGTGTTGGTATCATAAGATGCACACTTAACCTTTAGGGACATGTTGAAGTTTTGTATTTAGTGATAGAGAGTGAGATGTGTACGGTACGAAAGGTAGTCGTAGACTGATGAATTTAACAAGTTGATTTTCACTTTTATTATCACACAAAATTGGGTCAAGGTCATCCCATGGAATTTTTAAAAAAAGCAACATATTGTAATGTACAAACACATTACAATATGTTGCTTTTTTTATTTTTTTTTTTTAGGTTTATATCATATTTATTGAGAAACAAATACAAAGAAATATTTACAATCTTATGTACAAACTAATCAGTAGTAGGTGTTACATGAATTGTAAGTTCAGTAGAATTGTTTCCACTTGGTCCATGTGATACCAAATAGAGTGCGCCGGGTTGAATTATACGAAGATCTTCATTTTGTAGTAGTTGTACGAAGCGCTTTGGTAGGAAGATTTGAAATTTTGCTTCATCACCAATTGTATAAGGTGCCTCGCTTAATGTGCAATTTATAGCATCACCTACTGAAGTTTCCATCTTCTTTATTGTATGAATGATGTAGTGTTTTTCTTCTTTCAGCTCGGAACATTTTTTTGTAGGTAGGATTGTTGATTTTGAATGAGCGTTGAATTGTTCAACTAAATTTTGAAGTAAGTTGTTTGATGCCATCTTAATGTTTTTGCTGATGCTAATCTTCTTGTTAATAAGAATATCCGTTGGAGATGTTGTCTCTTCGGAGGTTCGAGTAATACTCATGCTGTGTCATGGTAGCGCTCTCACTTTTATTATCGAGAATACCCCCACCACTGACACTACCCCCACCACTGATGCTACCCCCACCACTTTGTTGAAGGAAATTATTCAAGCGGTAGGCATTCTTCAAAGCACACTGTGACCTTCGATGTTTAAAACTTTTTGATGAAATACAAAGTTCATTAAAGTAGCATTGGAAATCTCTATCTATTATTGCATTTATCACTTCATTGCTTGTAAATGATTGTATCCAATTTGCTTTTTCCAATCCTCTTGTGTAGATAGTTTTAAACTCTTTACAATAATGATTCATAATATGCGGCATCATGTTATAATGAATAAAACCTTCATCCCATTTTAAGTTATGAAAATGTTTGTTTAACCATTTGTTTGTAACTTTCGCTTTAGTTGTTAGTTTATTGAATGGAAATGGAGGTTTGAACAAGTAATGATAAATTACAGATGTGTTCATATCCAAAATTACTAATTCTTTAATAATGAAATTTCCATCATTCCCTCGAAAAGCTTGAAATTCAATTATACCTCTTTTAACTTCCATTAACTGTGATGCAGTAGAAAACGAAACCCGTTTGTTCATGATGAAGTCTCATCCACAACTGACTGTTATTACAAACACGATTGTTCTTCTTTTATTTCTTGCGCTTCTTCGTTTATATTAAAATTGGTGTGATAGTTGTTTAATTGTCTCCACATATCCACTTCTTGAGGTATTCGATTAAAAATTGAAGTATCCACAGGACCATATAAAATTGGAATGAATGGTTGTCTGTCCAATGTATCGATTAGATAATCTTTAATTATTGTACTTGAAAATACTAGTTGTTTTAAGTATCTAGTGACAGGACCGGTAGTACAACTTAAAGTGTAAAATTCTTCTTTAGTGAAATGTAATTTTACATCATGTCTAGTTAAATCTTTGAAGCGAACAACTTGTCCCCCACGATGTTTGATTATATCAACTTCAATATTTGATTCTAATAAACTTAATCTTGTTCTTTTTCCAAATGTGTTGTTAGTTAAATAACATTCCAAAAGATGTAAATGTTTCATTAGAGAATCCCAAGAAGTTTCAGTAAAGATAACCATTTTACTTCCTTGATTTAACATAACAATTGGTGAATAATCCAATGATTTTACAATTCCAACAGATATACTTTTTGTCATGCATGAAGAAATAGGGTAGAAAATTCGAAGAAATACTTCTGTTAAAATATTTGTTGTAATGTTAACTTCAACCTTTTTTCTTTTTACTTCTTTTTCATCTTCTCCTTCTTCTTCTTTCTTCTTATGTTTGTTAAACTTGAGGAATTCATCCATTTCTTGTTCAACTTGCTTTTCTATATCAGAACTATTTTCATCCATTAGAGGTGTATTTTCTTCTCCGTTAGTAGAATTCATCTTGCGAACGATGTTTCCCAAACGACGGTTGAAGATAGAATGAAGTTTCTACTAGGTAATTTCCTGCTTTTATATTTTTTGTAAAATTTTTGAAATTTATACAATTACATAATTGTTTATTTTCAACTTGTGTTTTATAAACAAAATTCTAACCTTAAAAATTGAGGAAGATAATTCTAACCTCAATATTTTGCAGTAGTTGTACTAATTATTCTTAAAGTACATTCTTCACTATTCCGGTCAGTGGTGTGTAAGTAACTATTTTATCATGTAGAATTAGACAGTATGCCGAAGTTCCATCCGCTACTGGTTCTTCAAATTCCATTTCAATTTTTATATCCACACTTGATGATTTTACTGATTCATTTTGTTTTGAACAATCGATTACAATTATTGGAGCTTTGGAATAATACTGATCAGGTGATAATAGTGGTGTATTAGTCTTTCCATAATATGATGATTGAAATCTTGCATACATATCATATAAAATGGAAAAACGCTTTTTGCTAAACATGACATTTAAATTGTCATATGGAAAGAATTGAGAGTTTAAGAAAACTTTACAATTCTTTATTTTACAGTGATCAAATTGACCAGCATTTGCAGTAATAACATCTTTTCGCTTAGTTTGAAAACCGAGTATTATGTACCTTGCACGTTCCAAGTAAGTTGATGTTTTGACGGTCCATGTTTGTCGTTCTGTTTGAGGTAATGTAGGGTATTCATGAAATTCCCAACTTCGGAATGGCATTACAATGTCACGGTCAGATTTTAACTTTCTTAACAATACGATTCTATGTTCATCAGCCAATCTTACATGAGGTACTCTCCAAACAACTTTATCCAATTGTAGTTGCCATTCCAGTTTATCTTCCGTAGTTGCAGGGTCTGCAAGTATTAAGTCCTTATTAGTTGAAGATCTGAGTAATACTAATTCTTGTTTAACATTTATTATAACCCTTTTGTAATCTTCAGCAAATCCTAAAAGCAATCGTAAAGGTACATGAAAATCAAAATGACCGTTGGAAGCAGGTGTTATAGTGTCTTTATCAGGAGCAACCCATCCGGCAGTGACTATTGAATTCTTCTCATGTGGTGTTAATGATGTTAATCCTTTTAATGTAGTTGTTATACCAACCTTTTTTGTTGAATCAACTGTCACCCCTGATATCTCATATCTTATTTCATCAAAAAGATATGCCATTGGGTTATTTATAAAAGGAACTGTTGAAGCAGTTTTTCCATCCAATTTTAATACCCTTCCTTCGATGTACAAATAACTTTCACATGGTAATGTGTAAATATCTTGTTGTTGAATGGGAATTCTTATTTCATCATTATTGTTTAATTTTGATGAAGTGTAAGGGTTGTGTGTGTGATATTCCTTCTCCCATAGTGTTTCGTCGAATGTCGGTCCTTGAGATATATCCAGGATATCCATCGTTGTTAAGTTTCAATCCAATCTTTTGTAGAAAACGAATGTTGTCTGATGTTAACTCTTCCAATGTCGAGGAGCTACTGAGCTCCCGACTCTTCCGTTGTGGTTTAAATGATAATCCCATGTTGATTTTTATGTTGCCGCTCTGATGTGTATTCGTATAGTAATTGTTTCTCCTCTAAAGTCAACACTATGACCGTCTTGATCCAATATGTTCAGCACGATGTCTGAAATGAAACTGGTGTTTAACGGTAGGTATATCAAGTTTTGTGGCTTCTCAACAATTTTAAAACCTGGAGCAACTGTTGGATAAAATGTATGTAAAATATGCTGATTTACTCCTTCTCTATATGATCCATGTATAATATTACATGTTACATCAATACTATTTACTTTTAATATTGTAACAGTTGTATTACCTGAATGAGTAGTTTCAGGAGTTAAGATTTTCTTTTTTGTATCTGTAAATCCAAGTAAACTGCCAATAGAGTTTTTCATTCCGACATCGATATAATATTTTGAAGTTATTTCTGCTTTTAAAGTATTATTGTTTCCTTTAACGGTGATATTTTCTTCTCCGAGTTTTTTCTGTAGTAATTGGTTTATATCATCAATTTCATAAGCTCCAGTAGGAAATGTAATTATTTTCAATTCTGAGTATTTTCCTGCAGCATCCTTAGTTTCATAATAATGTAGTAAATTGTTTTTTCCTTCTGTAACATTAGGAATTGAATTGTAGGTAGTCAAATCAAGTAATGCAGCTTCCCATAATCTTTCTTTGGATAAACGCAATGCTGGGAATAGAGTACTTTTTAATGTGGATGAATTTCCACTCAGTGACACTGTATACGATGACATCTTAAAGGTGACTGACACTTTTCGCTAGAAACTCCAAACATAAATGTCCACATATTTCAGTATTGTTAGGTTGTTCTCTTTTGTAATTGTAAAAAATGTTTTTGGAGTTTTGAAAATAATGTTGAAGTTCTTTAGGTGGTGGTAGATTGCCAAAACTGTCAAAGTAGTAAACGGTTTGTCCGAGCTTTTTATAGCATACCCAATGAGTGCCTGGACCATAGGTGGAATCCAAATTTACTATTCCAGTTTCATTTTTCCATATTTTAGTTGGTAATGCATCTTTCATAAAAACTCCTCGAAAGAATGGTATTTTCAAACATTTTACATAATCATTTAACTGATGATTAGTTAAGGCTTTATTTGGAATTATCAATTGATTTTTTTTATTTAGTACACACGGTACGGTCTTAGGTATAAACCTGCTCCGTTTTTTACCATTGACCAAACAGAAGCCTTTTTTACTTTTGCTTTACGAGTTCTACGACGTCTCTTTCTAATATTTCCACCTTTTTTGGGAGCTCTTCTTTTTGCAGGTCTTCCTCTGCGACGTCGTCTTCCACCACCAAACTTAGCTTTTGTCTTCATGGCTGTTGTTACTGCCCAAGCCGCTGCTTTTTCTGCAATACTTGCGTCACTTGATTTTACTCTTTGCCAAGCTTTTTCTGCTAGAATTTTATCTGCTATTGATCTATTTGTTGAATCTTTAAACTTTGAATATGCTATATCGTGTTGTTTGCAAGCTTGATCTAATTTATTAATTCCAGGATCTCCTCTTGCTAAACGTTTTGCCAACTTAGTTCCAGGTCCACAATATTGATAACCTCCAGGAATATGTAATTCGTATGGTAAAGCGTCTATTGCTCGATTTACAACAGCACCAATAGGTATCCGTCTAAGCAGGGATAACGCAGTTGAAGTTATACCACGTCCTCTCTTGTTGCTGTCTTGATGATGACTGAGTGATACGGCCTTCATTATGTAGTCTTATATAAACTGGTGTGTTTACTCCACAAGATACATTACATAAATGAATAAGTTATGTATAATTTTTTATATTTAAACACTTAGTTATTCAAATTAATTATATATTGATTTATAATTCTATTTTTAATCCAAGCTTCCCGTTCATCGGGTTGAATTATCACATGACTCTTTGTACTAGCTATATGATTATGGGTATCAATAAGTAAATTGCCCACTATTCTTATTAAACAATCTAAATTTACAGCATCTTTTGGATGTTGAGGATCATGTAATTGCATAATACGTTTATCATTACATGTGTAAGCTGTTGAATCACTTTTTGATGTTTTTATGACTTGTCCAATAGTAGCAGCATCATTTGAATCTTCGCCTGGTAAAATATTAATTATTTTCTTCATCTTTGCATCATATTTGGTCCCAAAGTGTTTATCCCAAGTTATTGTTTGTTTCATTGTAACACAATCATTTGCTTCGTAACCAGGATAAATATCTTTTATTCTTCTATTACGACCATTGTATGTACCTAATGTACCACCAGTAGCAATTAATGTTTGCACCATTAGAGGTACATCTGTATCTTTTATACCAAATCTTCCATTTGTTATTGTTTTACGTCCTGCATTCCATTCATCATTATTTCCTTGCATTAAATCAAACTTTTCATTTCCATGTATAAATTTATCTCCCCGCTTTAATACGGCATCTTCATGTTTTACAAAATTGGATGTTTCCTTTTTTAATTCTTTAGATAATTGTTCTATAGTAACAGCATCTTTTGGTTGAGAACCAAACTTTACATTTGTCAATGTTTTACCATGACAATCGATTTCATTAACATCTTGTAAAATACAGTTGTCCTTGATGTATTTTAGGTTTACAGCATCACCGTCTTCCTTTGGGTATCCAATGTCATTTATAATAAATTTATAAAAAGAATATCCATGTTCAGTTTTTTCCGGTATTATAGAATGTAAATATTCTTTATTAACTGAATCTTTATCATTTTTGGGATTTCCCACGTTGGTTATTCTATAATTTCCAGCATCATATGTTTGTCCATCTTTTAAGTTGTTACCCCATTGCAATTTTAAAGTATTTGAAAGTTCAGATGATAAGTACTCTTTAGTAATTGCATCGGAACCTTCAGTTGGTTTACCAACATTAATTAATCTATGTGATTCAACATCATAAGTATTCTTATGTAATTTCAATGATGTTGAAGTAGCTTCTTTTACTGTCTTTAAATTTGCTCCATCAGTATCTTCTTCTGGATCTTTAACTAATTTTAAACGTTTATTACTTATGTTATAGTCACCTTCAGGTGTTTGCGGTAATCCGCTTCTTTTTCTGTCTTCTCCAACTTGCACTCCTAATGCGGAGTAGCGTCCGAACTTGTCGACGCTCATGTTAGAACTGATACATCTTATACTTGTAACTTCTTTATATTTGCGGACAATTATACAATTATACCACGATTTTTAAGTTCATCAACTAGAGCCACCCATTCATTATTTAAACCAGTATGACCGGCTTCCATAGCTTCATGCAATAGTCTCATTCTGTCAACTAATTTATTGATGTCGTTGTAATAGATAACATTTGTATTGTATAGATTTTTCATTAATCCTTTACCAGATGTTGAAGTATCTCCTTTACTCTTTTTACCATGTTGTTCAAGAAGTGATAAATCCATAAGTGATAAAGATTTTCTTTTTAAAGGTTGTCTCACAGCTGGTGTGGTACGTAATGTTGGTAATTTTCGTGGAGGAAACAATTTTTTTATAACAATACTATATTTTGTTGCACGTGAACGATTAATCATTCCATCCTTTGAGTAGTTTCTTTTATGAGCGTTAGTATTTTGTAAAATTTCTTTAAAAGTATTTAAATCTTTTGCTGAATATTTTATTGGTATATTTTTAAAAATTAATTCATATAATCCTTTTGTTCCTTTATATCTATGGTCACCAATAATGATATAATCGTCTTGAGTTACTTCAAGCTTAGAGTTACCAATTTTCAATTCATTTCCATCAATTCTTGCTCCATATACATGTGATTTACTTAAATTTGGATTTGATTTCATGTCATGTAGCATTTTCATTATATATTTTCGTCCAAGAGGTCCATGTTGTAATATATCACTACTCAATTGAGTTAAATTTGGAATAGATTGTTCTGCTTCAGGTATTGGCTGGTCTTCCTTTTCAACAATTGATTCTTCTTCATTTTTTGTTTCTTCTTGTTCACTAGCACTTGTATATGAATCATCATCATCATCTTCTTTTTTTAATGCTTGTACTTCTTGTTTAGAAACTGGTAGTAAAACATCTCCTTCATAACGAGGTTTACCAATAGTTTCTGATATCTGTTTTAAAGGTTCTGTGATAGGTTTAAATGTATTCTCTAAAAATTCTTCTCTTTCACTTAAACCCATCCTTAATGCACGATTCTTTATCCTAATAGAATCACTGAGTGATTTTATTTCTTTTAATAGTTTTTCTTGATTCACCATGTTTACACTGTGAAGTTCAAAGTGTTACTAGATGTAGCATAGGTAGTTCAACGTATTAATACAAATTTATCCAATCCTATACGATATCTACCATTTTTAATATCTTCTTCTTTCATAATAACGAGAAATCCATATTTTTCATTCCATGCTTTACCACACATTTCTTTAAATTTATCAAATGGCATATCCGCATTAACATGATCATTATATATATGCTTTAAATTTGTCTCATCTTGCTTAAAGATGATCAACATATTTGCATTGTCTCTTATAAGTTGTTTTGGAATTTTACTGTATGTTTGACCAATATAAATGCTATCAATATTATTATGTCTTCCCATAGCAAAATAATTTCTTATAGTATCATGATTTTCACAAGAAACATCGTCAAATATAAAAATGGAAAATGGTTTTGCTTCACCTGGTTGCATTATTGTTTCACTAGCATTAAACTTGTAGAAATTCACTTCAGGTACACTTGCAAGTATTTTATCTAATAATTGATATTTTGGTTGTTGCAATGATTTTGAAAAAATATATATATTGTTAAAGCGTAAACCTTTAGGATTAGTTATAAGGTTAAAGACAACATTAGTTTTTCCACAATTTGAAGGACCAGTTATTAAACATCTTATAGTATTTGGTAGTAATTCACCATGTTTACCATGATTTAACTTATTATTGTCAACTGTCAATTCATCAATATTATTAATATTAAATCGATCTTTTTGTTGTACAATCTCCATCTTGTTTAAAGGTTAAACACATAATGAGCTATTTAATAACTATACCAAGTCTTTTGAAGGAATCCAAGAGTCTTCACTTTTATCAAATCCTAACCACCTAACTTTAACCATATCCTTTTTCCTTTGTAAAACCTTTTCAACAAGATATACATCACCAACTGTTGATTTTAACAACTCATGTCCATAGAATCCACCTTGAAGTAATTCACCCTTATTATCCTTTAAAATGTAAGTTTCAGGTATAGTTGGTTGCACTTTATAAATTGTAAATACTTCATTAGTCCAATTTGGCAGATATCTTTTACTAAATACACCTTTGTATTTACTTATACGAACTTTATCATTAACCTTAAACTTTTTTGGTTGTAACTTTTCTATTTTTGGTGTTGTATTATTTTTGATGCGTTGTAATACAATTTTAGCATTAGCACTGTTTACTTGGATAGGTTTCATTCCAATGGTGCGATGATATTTGTTGTTATACTCTTTTATAAGTTGTGGTAATATGTCATACCACACATATGATCCTCGTTTTGAAAATTGTTTATACATAGCTCCTTTTAATGTTCTATTAAATCTTTCAATTATTGAAGCTTTAACTTCAGAATTTGTAGAATAATGATTTATTTTATATTTTTTCATCAAAGCTCCAAAATCTTTATTAAAATATTCTTTTCCATCATCCGTTTGTAAATGTTTAATTTTAAATTTATTTCTTTGTATTGTTGTCTCCATAGCTTTGGTAACACTTTTACCAGTCTTGTCCTTCAAGGGTAAAGCATCAGCTATTTTAGTAAAACAGTCTATAATTGTTAAAATATATTTAAATCCTTTGTTTAATTTACTGTGTGGTATCATTTCAATAAGATCAGCTTGGTAAAGATCATTCATTCCTTTAATGATTGTACTTCTTCTTGGAAATCTTCTTCTTGCTGGTTTATGTAGTTCATTTACAATCTTATCCTTTACACTTTCCATCTTAAAGTGTTGCTTGCACACTGTTTGTAGAAATACTGATCCATACAATGGTTTATTCTCTTATATATAGTTGAAATATAGGTCAAGGTCATTTAATATTAGTGTAAAAAAGAGGGAACATGGCATTGAGCTTGCCATGTCCCCTCTTTTTTACGGAAAGGAAAAAGGAAGAAGGTAAAGGACGAAGAATAGGTTTACTGGTCGATAGGGTTTAAGGAATAGTGGCCAAATGGTAGAGTATTAATTTTATCTTCTAAAATATGTCGCTTGTCATCTTTGTAGCTTAATGCCCACTTTGTTTGTTTGACACTAAAAAGTTGGTGGTTATAACTTCTAATAGTGTTAAATGTTGCAGTTGTTTCAACATTTTCAAACAAACATCTTTTATAATGTTGAAACTGTACGTTCTTCTTTAGGAAAGATGTCTTTATTCCTTTAGCTTTTTTTGTGACTTGATATTCATTCCTTTCATTTATGTACAGTTGAAATGAATAGAGTTTAGACATTAATGCTACAATTTCCATCATCGGCACACCATTTGTTTCATCTTTAAATTTTCCCAATACTTTTTTGTTTTTGTCATAGTCGTAATTTGGATGGTCCTTAGGATAATCGGAAAAATCAAAATCATCTTTATATACAAAGGTCCGTAAATCCTCATACATGTCATTTGTTTTAATCCAGTAAATAAGTGCATCCGTATCCATATATACAATACCAATGTTATCTCTTCCATAATAATTAACCATCTTCTTATAATGAAACTCGTACATGTGTGTTTTAGAAATATCCAATATTGACATTCCAAGATATAAAGGACGATCCAATACAACTGATTTTTTGTTCATAGAAATGACGACAAGATTTTCATTTATAATTACCGATGAACCAAAGTTTGGTTGTTGCACTAGTTTCTGTAATTTTACTGGATCAGTTACTAATTTGATATTCTTATGTTTCCTTTTGTTTTCTAAAGTTTTGCCAAATATTGCATTGTTCATCAGTTTGAAAAAATCTTTTTGAAAACTTGATGTAGCAGCAGCTCTTCTTCTTGTGTTGTTGTCAATGTACGGTTTCAGCCAACAAGATTGAGAGAATTGTAGTATTCGATTAATTTTTGTAATTTTTAATCCCAAGTCTAAAGCCTGTTGTATCATCCAATAATGTCCAACATACCTAGACTTATTGTTTAAAGTCATTAATAATTTTGGCCATCTTCCAGTAGGGGAAATTTCAGTCTTTGGAAGAAGTGGTAAATCGTAATGATGATCATGAAGATGTTCAGGATATTCAAAATCGACGTCAAAAATGTAACCAGTTTCACCATGCTTTGGTATATCCATTATGTTTCCAATTGATTCTGGATCTATCCATTTAAAATTATCATATGGAAGGGGATTTGACATTGCCCATCCGTATAAGTTATTTGCATCGAAATAACCTAGAAATGTTGTTGGTTTTGATGCATCATAATCGGGCAGATACTTATTATTAGCCTTAACATGTCTGGTTACACTTTGTGTCAATCCCCCTCGAACTCCTGATTCTAACATTAAAACCATATCTATATCAGTAAGAAGTTGTAATTTACAATTTGTTTCTTTCAACATGGCTTGCCATGCTAGTCCAGGTGAAGTGTATGAATGAAGAGGGTCCAATCCATATGCTGCAAAACATGTATTTCTAAATTCTTCCATTATATCACATAATAAAGTTACATCTAATTTAACATAAAAATCTGAATATTCTCCCAATGTTGTAAATCCTAATTCATTCCATACTTTACATGCATGATCATAATCCTCTTGAGATATGTCCATGTCGTATAGTTTACTTTTAAATTCTTCTTTTGGCGGAAGTGATGTTTTATTAAACTTTTCTAAACTGTCTATATAATCATATGGGAAAACACCTTTCCGAAGTACGAGATCCAGTTTGTCGTTACTTACAATCTTTTTTGTTTCAATAAAATCTTGTTTCCTTAAATTTTCAGAAAGTTTAGACAAACTCGACGGCATAAATCGGTAGGAGTCTAAAAATCTTAATTTGACATTTCCAACTGTTTTAGAAAAACTTATAAATTTTTCTGAAGTTTCAGCCAATACATCTATCGAACCATCGTCTCTTCCTAATTCAGGTATTATAAAATGAGCATCATACCCACTGAGGTTATGGAGAACCACAGGAATAAATAGTGGTAAACGATAGCTCAAATTACATTTATTACAAGCAGCACCCCTGTAATAACCTGTAAGGTGGTCATGATCTTTAACTTTATAATTGTCAATGGTAAATTCATTTTTACATAAGAAACAATGAGTTGCATTTTCATGTTGAATTTCCTCTTCTTCCTCCATCGGTTTCATTGGTATAATATTTGTATATAATCTTTGTACATTTTCAGCTATTAAATATAAATGGTCAAGAAATATTGTTTCCACATTTTCACCACGATATACTAGAGGTTCTGAAGTTAATCCATATTGGTTTAAATGTTCTTCTGATAATGTTGATTTAACCATTAAACAAAAACTATTTGGTTTATGCATTTGATATTTGACACTTTTTCTAGCTTCACAATTTTCATCTTCTATAGGAATTAGTGTTGATTCAAAATCAGCATATACAACTATAGGGATACAATATTGATGATGAACTTTTTGAAATGTAATAAATGCTCTGCTTTCTGAAGGTAAAATAATTTTTGCTTCATAATTATTGTTACATAATCTTTTGTGCTCTTGTAACCATTCCATTCCTTGTCTTCCTTCTCGTTGGAAATTAAAACATCTTTTGCAGATCAGCTTTTTGTTTCGATTTTTTGAAAGTTGTTTATTAACAAGAGAGTCAAATTTCTTTATATACACATAATGAGATACATCTCCTTGTGTTAGTAGTAGTAAATCTGTATGATCTGCTAGTTCTTCTTTAGCAATACGTAAAGGATAAACTTTATTTGAACTATCTAATCCAAAAACATTAATAGATGTGCCGGGATTTTTCTTCTCAAATTTTGATATATCTTTTAGTGATACAGGATAACTAATTCCTTGAAAGTTATATCTATATCTTTGATTTTCATAGTGCTGGTTTGGTTCATTACAATGATTTGGTACAAATTTACATGTCATCGCATATCTAAAACATTCGTTATCTTGATTTTTCACATTAACACATGATCTTGTATCTTCAATTATTTTTGGTAAACGAATATAACTAGATCCCATTAGTCCATATCCATGTTTATGAACTCTTATATTTAATCCTTCAATACTTATAAGACTCCACCCTGATCCTCGTCCTTCATGTTCCTGAATTTTAGTTAATATTTCTTCTATACATTTTTCAACTATTGAATCAATGTCTGAACTTCCTATGATAGTTTGATTTTTAGTTATAAATCCTCTTGGTGATAATTCTTCTTGTACATTTATAAACATAGCTTCTAGTAGTAATCCAAATTTGAGAAAATTCAATCTTTTTAATTCTTCTTTTAAAGTTCTACTGATGATTGGTTTTGCTTCTCTAATAAATTCTTCTAAGTTTAAATCTTCATTTTGAATCTTATGATGCATTACTACCTTTCCGGGTAAAGCTGATACTTGTAAATTTGGTAAAGTTGTTGTAGGTCTTGCTGTTATTTCATTTTGTTCTTCTTGTTCTTCTTGTTCTTCTATGTTGTTGTGAATTAGTTCCTTATGTATTTCTAACAGAATATCATCATTAAACGATTCCAAACATTTATCGCAATGATACATGTTTGGTGGTGTTCACTCTTCAAAATTTCGCCAATAAATGAAATGAGCTCTCCCTTTCCTTCTTTTATAATAGTTCCCCCACTACTATTTCATCTTCTTCTTCTTCACTTTCAGAACAAAACAAACGTCTTGGACAAAATATTAATCTTCTACTAACAGATTCTTCATTAATATTCTCTATATGAATTGGAGTTTCAATATGTATTTCTTCATATTCAAATGATGACGAAGACTCTGATATTACTACATCCATATCCAAATTTTCATTCTCCACATCATTGGCATTTTCTTCTTCTGATGTTGTTACATCCACATCCATATCATTTATAGTTTCTACTTCTGAAGTTTCGCTATTATTTTCATCTTCTTCCATATTTAAATCCTCTAATTGAATTTTATACAATATTTCAATCATAGATTTCCTTGGATAATCGGTGTTGTCTACAGGAGCCATTTCCAGTAAATGAGGAATAACTGTTTTTGATCCGGCTTATATGATATTTTGCTAAGTATGTCAAGGTCATTTTTGATTAAGCGAGAACTGGGAATAGATCACTAAGCAGCATGATGATTCATTACTACAAAGTGATCTATTCCCCATTCTCTAAGAAGTGTCCAATCAATAACCAAAGTCCAAATTCATTTTTTTGTTTAATTTAAGTCTTTTACATCTTCTTCTTTTATTACACAATTTATAGGTTCATTGTACGATGTTTCAATGTGTTGTTTTATCTTGTGCTCCAGCTCTTCTATTCTTGCTTCCTTTATCATTAATTCCGATTGTAAGTAACTGATGTAATCAGCCGCCATGTCTACCGTTCTTGATCTTATTTCTCCTAACTTAACACCAGGAATCAATCTCTGTAGTTTGTAAAATCTCAACCTTATTCTTGACTCTCTTACTTTAGCCATTTCTCGAAATCTTTGTTTTCTATCTTCTCCTTTGCTTGTGGTCAAGTCCATACTTCTGACAAGTTTACTTTCAGAGTGATTCCTCTACAGTAGGCTTCTCCTTTATACACTTTCCCCCACCATTTTCAATTTCCCCCACCCTACTAATGTAGGTCAAGGTCATCTAATATAACGCGAGAACGAGGAATAGAGCACTAAGTGGCATGTTAGTCCATTACCACAAAGTGATCTATTCCTCGCTCTCTATTCTACATCTACTTTTTTTTTTTCATTTTACTATTTTATTATTTTTTTTTGTTTTTGTTGGGGGGAATGAGTGTTTACTTCTTACAATGTTCATTCTTCTTCTCCAACTTTTCAATTTTTTCTAACAATTCCAACAAATATGCATTGGTTGCTTGCAAAGTTTGTATTCTAGTACATCCCACTTTAATAGAGGGAACTGTTAACTGTAATTTTGTAAATTCTATCCTTTCTCTCTTGCACCTTTCTCTCATGTATGTGTTTTTCCTGATTCTTCCTGATTGAGCTGATATTAACTTATTACACTCCAAATGGGGTTTTGATACTTTAAATACTGATGTACAAAAATTAGTTGATGTTGTCGGCTGTTGATTTTCATAGAAATTTTGTGTTGAAGTAATAGTTTGCTGATTTCCATAACAATTTATACTTGAAGTGGCCGGTTGCTGATTTTCATACCAAATTGAACTTGAAGTACTAGGCAGCTGATTTTCATACCAATTTGAATTTGAAGTGCTAGGCTGATGATTTTCATAACAATTTGAACTTGAAGTATTTAGTTGATAATTTTGATGCCAATCCACAGATGCCAATACAGGTGTTGTGGAAGGATGCTCCATCGTTGTATAGAGTGAATTCTGTTCTACAATTTTGCTGGTTTTATCTCATTTCCCCCACCAATAACTTCTACATTTCCCCCCACCACAATAATTTAAATTAGATACCAAACTTCTAGGGTCACATCCAAATCTTCTTCTTTTAAATATTTTATAAATGCAGAGCTTTCTGATGTTACATTCGGTGTGTTTAAATATGCCATTATTTTGTCATGACTTTCTTCATTGTGAATATAGCAATGTACATTTAGCAACTTTTGATTTTCTTCTTTAGACTTGACAAATCCTGCAACAGAGCTCCAATCTTCATATTTAATTTTAAAATGGCAAATTTCGAACTGCATGTTGTTTCAACAAATGCTGCAACAATATTAAAAGTCTCTTCAAACAGCCTACATTTATACAAGTTCTCCCACCACTTTATAATCCCCACTCTTTTTCTTCCCCACCTTCTTCATATGTAGAAGGGATATCATGATTTTAATGCACTATACTTAATAAATTCAAACAAGTTTTGTGCACAAATGTTACATTTTTTCTTGACTGTTTCAAATTTCATCACTTGGCCTTTTACAAGGTGAACTAATTTACCTCCATCATCTTCAAATTGTTCAAAGTCTAAAACAGATGCTTTTCCACAATCATGACACATTTTTGTTCCATCTTCAAAAATAAAAGCAAGATAAATACCAAATCCACTATTGTCCTTCTTAAATTTCATGACCATTTCACGAATTGGTTGAGGTATTTCACATTTATTTGATGTTATTATATAACGGTAAAGAAACCCATTATTGATAATTTGTTGTAAACACAAAACTAACAAGCTGTCCATAGTGTTAGACTTGTACTGAAAGTTATATCCATAACTATCTCTTTATATGCTCTTACCCCCACCACTTTTATGTAGGTCAAGGTCATCGGATATTAAGCGAGAACTGGGAATAGATCACTAAGCGGCATGTTATTACATTACCACAAAGTGATCTATTCCCTATTCTCTAAAAGGGGTGCTGATAATTTAGATTCCTAAAATTTCTTTTCCTTCTTCTTCACCTTCTTGAACAGTTGTATTACCAGACATGTGTGATATTAATTTCTTCAATTCTCGATTTTCCATTTCTAATGTTTTCAATTTTAGATCTCTTGCTTCAACTTGTACTTTCAAAAATTTGATATAACTTCCAGCCCAGTGGAGAGTTTTCAATCTTGGTGCTCCAAGTTCAATTCCTGGTATTTGAAATTGTAGTCTATTAAATTCCATCTTCATATCTTCTCGGTCTTGTCTTTCTTTTTCTAGTCGTTTTAATCTTTGTTTTTCCCTGAAGGAAGAAGTCGGATCACAAGGTACATGATGAAACATTTTGATCAACAATTTCTCGAAGAGTAAGCTTCTACACAGATAGTCAACACATTTATCCACATTCCCCCACCAAATTTAAGTCAGTAGTGGGGAGATGCCAATGGTGGGGAGACGTCAGTGGTGGGGAGAGTTATACTAATGTAATGGTTATTTCTACAGTTACACTCGCTCCATTCTCGAAAAGATATTTGTAATATGGTTCGGGATACTGTTCTCTTTCAGATCCCGCATGTTCTTGAATAAAGTTGAAAGCCAATTTTTTTGAATAATCATTGTGAAATACTTCCCTGACACAAACAAGAATTTTTTCTTCCAAAAATTTGACTTGAACCAATGGTATTTTGCTTACATCGTCCTTGTCCATGATAGGTAGCTTGTAGGTAAAAGTATTAGGTGGTAGTTTTTGTGGTTTATCCAATAGAGAACAAAATTTCTTGTACAATTTCTCCTCAATGTCTGGAAAACGATGTATATCAAACAGATTGTAGTATGAAGGATCAAAAGGTATTTTACGAAACATCTTCGGTCACTAGTCTCTTTAAGACTGATCTCCTGCACAAATATTTAACACATTTATAAACATTCCCCCACCAACTTTTAACTTGTGGTGGGGATATTTTCCCTCCACTACTTCTTCAAAATAGTGGGGGTACCTTAGTCCAATTCAGATTCAGATTCAGAAGACAGTAAAGGTGATATGGGTGATTCCAATGATGAATCCAATATAAATATTTCAATAGCTTCCTTAATTATATCTTCATCACTATCATTTATCATTTCTTCAAATAGTTCTTGTTCAATCTGTACCATTTCTTCCTCTTCCATCATAGAATCATTATCAGTTTCGTCATAAGTTTCCTCTATGTTTTCTTCCTGTATTTCATTTGTGCTTTCAAAAACATCTTTAACTTGAGAATAATTAATAAATGGAGTATCTCTAGACAACATGTTTCTTTACTACTTCTTTTACTTCAAATAACAAACTATGTATCGCTTACTTAGTCTTATATATACTCCTACCCCCACTATTTTTGCAAAACAAAGGAATAGGAAGGGGGTTAGTATCTATTCTTCTCTATCTAGGTTATATTTCATTGCTGTCACATCTACTATAATTTTCTGCTCTTCAATTTTATTGCGAATAAATATTGTCCAAGGAAATAGTTCATTAATATTGTTAATTGTTACTTTTATACTATACAAAATTTCAAAATGTTCTACTAATGAAACAAAAACAATAACTCCTAGCTCATTGTTTCCCATAATTTTTTCTTCAATTTTTATCCGTAAGTTTGTTATTAAACTCCATATATTAATATCATTAGCTATAAAACCATCAAGTCTGGTAAGCATCTTGATGCTACAAGGTGTGGGTACAGACTAGAAATTTGGACGTTCATAGCCTGCCTTTTCATCAATTTTAAAAATGGGGAGGGGGAAGGAATAAGGATTGGGAAGGGATAGGGTATAGGGTGGGGGGAAAAGTAATTTTGTTATTACACTACTTGTGCAAGAAAATAGCCACCAGTGTCCACACCTTGTTCATAGCACTCCATCATAGATTGTGCCCACTGCAACATGCGGTCTCTGTCATTTGGTGTGACAAGGAAAGAATGACTATCACCATACAATATAAAAGAGTCAATTCGTATATAACATCCTAAATTTAACCATTTATTAGCTTCAACCAAAAAGTTTTCTATTGTATCAAATGGAAATTGTGGATCAATTGCTATAACTTTACGTTCTTCACTAAGTTCAACACTATAATCATCATCTTCTTCACTCTCACTCTCACTATCATTATTTAAAATGTCTTCAGGTTGTACAAAAACATCGGAAATTTCGGAAGAATTAAAATGGTAATTCACATTAGGAGGCATTTTTTCAAATAAATAATATTTTAAAAGGTGGAGAAAAAAATACAAGAGATGTACTTCACGGCACAAAGTGCGAGTACAGACTAGAAACCTGAAGGTTCATAGCCCCACTTTTATAAATTTTAAATATGGGGAGGGGGAAGGAATAAGGATTGGGAAGGGATAGGGTGGAGGTGGGGGAAGGGTAATGTGGTTATTAAGCCACTCTTGCAACAAAGTACCCAACACCAATGTTCAGTTCGTATGATCTCATCACATCGTCCTGCCAAGTAAGAATTTGTTCTCGATCATTTGGAGTTACAAGGAAGAAGTTACTGTTATTGTAGACAATAGGTGAACCAATTATAATGTTGAATCCTAATTTAGCCATCTATGTGCTTCAAAAATAAATCTTTCAACTACATCAAAAGGGAATTGTGTTTCTATAAAATATACTTTGAATTGTTCATTAATTTCAATTTCATTCTTCACTGTCATCTTCACTTTCATCTTCACTGCTATTATCCATGTCTTCTATCACATCTTCTTCATGTTCTTGGAAAGCATTTTCTTCATGATGTTGGAAACCATCTTCAGGTGGTTGAAAAACATCTGCATTTTCTGAAGGATTAAAATTTTCATTAAAGTAAGGAAGCATTTTAAAAATAAAGATATTAAAACTGGCAGGAACAAAGCAACAAGAGCGGCGAAGCAACGAGAGTGGTGGAAGAAACCAGAATGAAACACTAGCCATAGCCGGCGCGTATTTTATAACGGTATGCAAATGAGAGGGGTTAGCAGCCGGCCATGACCGGTCATTGGCCCGGGAGGTGGGGGAAGGAGTGGGGAAAGGAGTGGGGGAGGGGGGGGGGGGGGGCTCCATTTTTTCGGGGGGGGGGGGGGGGGGCTCCATTTTTTCGGGGGGGGGGGGGGGGGGGCTCCATTTTTTCGGGGGGGGGGGGGGGGGGGGTCATTGACCTTTCAGGTCGGTCATTGACCCTAAGGAGTGGGGATGGACACAGAACCCTCCTTTGCTTACTACTACACGGATCAAACTAACCATGTACCAGAACTTATTTCTGCTAAGTCGCATGTAAGCTAAATAGCTTACATCCCTAAATTTAAGTCTTAGGTGGCCCTGAAAAGGGCCGTTTGGCTGGGTTTGGTGGACTGCTATGGAGCTTAAGGCATAAAAAAATAAGGGACTTCAATGTTGTTTTCCAAATGGATTTCAGCAGGATCGGCTTGTGTAAACTTGTACAAATTAATTGCACAAATATCACATTTTTCTTCTTCTGGGATGATAAACTTGTATGACAAGTAACATTTGTATTCATAAATTCCACCATCTATTGTAAAATCCAATAATCCATTTCCTATTGCAGCCGAACCACATTCTGGACACATATTTGTTCCATCCATAAATTTATACTGAAGATAATGAAAAAGTCCAAAATTTTCCCTATAAAAAGAATACACTTTTTGACGTAGTGTTAGTGGAAGGTTTCCATCTTCAAATGCAAGTTCCGCCAACACTATATTTGAAACTATCTGTCGCAAACATAATTCTAATAGAGTAGGCATGTTGCAGCAGTGGTCTCACGGATTGGAATGAAGACTCTGGAGTAGCTAGTATAACGGTTAGATGTAGGTAGACAACCGGTCATGACCGGCCATTCACCCAGAGGAGTGGTAGGGGAAAGAATGGTGGGGGAAGGAGTGGTGGGGGAAAGGGGGGGGGGGGGGGCTCCATTTTTTCGGGGGGGGGGGGGGGGCTCCATTTTTTCGGGGGGGGGGGGGGGGGGTCATTGACCTTTCAGGTCCGGTCATTGACCCTAAGGAGTGGGGATGGACACAGAACCCTCCTTTGCTTACTACTACACGGATCAAACTAACCATGTACCAGAACTTATTTCTGCTAAGTCGCATGTAAGCTAAATAGCTTACATCCCTAAATTTAAGTCTTAGGTGGCCCTGAAAAGGGCCGTTTGGCTGGGTTTGGTGGACTGCTATGGAGCTTAAGGCATAAAAAAATAAGGGACTTCAATGTTGTTTTCCAAATGGATTTCAGCAGGATCGGCTTGTGTAAACTTGTACAAATTAATTGCACAAATATCACATTTTTCTTCTTCTGGATGATAAACTTGTATGACAAGTACATTTGTATTCATAAATTCCACCATCTATTGTAAAATCCAATAATCCATTTCCTATTGCAGCCGAACCACATTCTGGACACATATTTGTTCCATCCATAAATTTATACTGAAGATAATGAAAAAGTCCAAAATTTTCCCTATAAAAAGAATACACTTTTTGACGTAGTGTTAGTGGAAGGTTTCCATCTTCAAATGCAAGTTCCGCCAACACTATATTTGAAACTATCTGTCGCAAACATAATTCTAATAGAGTAGGCATGTTGCAGCAGTGGTCTCACGGATTGGAATGAAGACTCTGGAGTAGCTAGTATAACGGTTAGATGTAGGTAGACAACCGGTCATGACCGGCCATTCACCCAGAGGAGTGGTAGGGGAAAGAATGGTGGGGGAAGGAGTGGTGGGGGAAAGGGGGGGGGGGGGGCTCCATTTTTTCGGGGGGGGGGGGGGGGGGCTCCATTTTTTCGGGGGGGGGGGGGGGGGGGTCATTGACCTTTCAGGTCCGGTCATTGACCCGAAAGGAATGCAGACAAACACAGAACCATCCTTTACTCACTACTCACATGAAAGTAGGTCACGAGACTTAGAGTGTTAAAAAATAATGGGGGAGAAACACAACGCTATAACGCGTTGTGTTTCTCCCCCATTATTTTTTTTTTAGCAACAATTTGGAAAAAACTAAGTGAATTTACTGTTTACGCCCCCACCTTGTAATACAATCCTTTTTATCCCTGAGGAGAAAGTCTTGAGAATCTAAAGTGTTAAATCTCTTCTCTTTACACAAATTCTCACAAACTCTAATTTTATATTTTAAGCCGTTACATTTTGCCAAAATGTGTTGGTGGTCAACAACACTTAGAAAAAAATATTTCAAACCTTTCTTAAGCCTCTCTCCTCTGACGGATATTATTTTAGGATTGTCTTCAACGGTGGGGGTTTCTGTCAGTTGTGGTTCAGAAATATGTTTCACGATATGTACACGGCAAAAACTTTCATTTTTAACACATTTCCTCCCACAAGCTGATCCTTTCTTAATTCCCTTAATAAGCATTTCAGGGCAAGTAGTGGGACGGCTAAATGCCCTACGACGCTCTTCTTGTAATGATCGAAATTGCTCTGAAGGAGCAGGTTTAGGGGCAGGTTTAGGGGCAGGTTTAGGGGCAGGTTTAGGAACTGGTTTAGAGGAATTAGTTTTGTGATAGGTATGGTCTTCAACTGTAGCAAGTGGTGGGGTAGGAGGCAATGGTGATAGTGGGATAATGGGTGTACTAAGGTGATGAACAATAGTTTCAATGGAAGGGGTATTAAGACGGGGAACTGGCTTCTGCGGTGGCGGCATCATAGTTGATGGTGGTGCGGAGTCGTTTGAAGGCGAAGGTGAAGGTGGTGAAAAAATACTGCGAAGTCTAGAAGAGTTGGTTGGCAGAAGAATAGCTCCAGAAGTTGAAGGTTCAGATGAAAGCTTCTTCTTATACCAATCCGGACAGTTTTTCAAGCGAAGAGTTTTGTTTGATGCAGTAACAGCCGTAGAAATCGAAGTCGAAGTCGAAGTCGAAGTAAAAGTTGAAGTGGTAGAAGTAGTAGAAGTAGTAGTAGGCACAGAAGACATCGTTATAACTCCAAGTTCACAGCCTAACGTCTGGAATCGGAATGAAACACTAGCCCCGGCCAACGCGTCTTTTATAACGGTATGCAAATGAGAGGGGTTAGCAGCCGGCCATGACCGGTCATTGGCCCGGGAGGTGGGGGAAGGACTGGTGGGGGAAGGAGTGGTGGGGGAAAGGGGGGGGGGGGGGGCTCCATTTTTTCGGGGGGGGGGGGGGGGGGGGCTCCATTTTTTCGGGGGGGGGGGGGGGGGGTCATTGACCCTTCCAAAAGTGGGTCAAGGTCATTCAAGATTTATAATGATCCAAGGTGATGGGAACAGTAATACTGTTCCCACCACCCTGTTTGCCTAACGGTTCCCACTCCCAACCCACTAGTTACGTTCTGCAAGGGACATCGACGCAATTTTGTTTGGACCGTCCGGGTCTACCGTAACGGTCCGGTCCGGGTCTACCGTAACCATGAATTGCAAGGGAAACTGGAACACCTAATGCAGAAACGCAACTCTAACCCCACCCAAACTAATCCCACCCATCATATTCCTAAACAAAATGCAAAAAAAAGTCCGACTTGCGGATGTCCCACCCATTTTAAATGAAGTTCAACTGAACTTCTGAATTTACAGTTAATCTACCCCCTAACATCTAGCTGTAAGGCAAAACAAATGCACAAAACAAACATAAATTATTAGTACCAACACATCATTATTAAAAACCAAATAATTCAACACAACCAAATACCATCATTATTCTTAAAAATTAATACACCTTAATGCTAAACCCAACTTATAACTAACATCGCAATGCGCAAATTATTTCTTAAAACTAAACACACACACACACACATACCACATTGCATTAAAAAACGCAACATAGTAGAAGAAGTTCAAATATATATAGGCCTACTATATATTTGAAACCTCTTGCTGAGTTGCCAACAACCTTTCGCTATGAAAGTTTGTTGGCGACTGAAGCAAAGATATAGCTCCTATCGCTCCTCGGGTTTTCAAGGAGTGGGGGAAGTTGTTTCACTCCAGTACAGTGTTCAATCCAGTCCAATTCGCAGCAGTGTAAAAGGAAGGCGAAGGAGTGGGGAGCAGCATATGCACAGCAACGCAAAACCAAGGTTTCAGGTTAGAATTATCCATGTGCAGTAGCGCTAAAGTGAGTAATACAGGACTAGGCGCATGCGCAATAGCATAGTCACTATTCCCATCCGGAGAACTCGTTGCATGCGCAGCAGGTTTGAGGTTAGAATTATCCATGGCAGCTGCCATATTTAGTCTGGTTTCACCACATAAAGTCAACAACCGGTGGTGACCGGCCATTGACCTGGAAGAGTGGGGGAAGGAGTGGGGGAAATAGTAGGGGAAGGGGGGGGGGGGGGGGCTCCATTTTTTCGGGGGGGGGGGGGGGGGGGGCTCCATTTTTCGGGGGGGGGGGGGGGGGTCATTGACCTTTCCGGTCGGTCATTGACCCCAAGGAGTAGGGATAGACACAGAACCCTACTTCTCTTACTACTCAAGTGAAAGTCGGTCAACCAGTCATTTGCTTGCCATCTGCCGCCATCTGGCTGGAGTTATTGCCTCTATAAAGGTGGGTAGTTTATCTCGCTACAAACATTCATTGCCTCGCATCCGCTCGGTCATCATCTCTCGTTACTTTTATGTTATGACTACTTCACTTAATAGGTTTGAGGTTAGAATTATCCATGAAATAGCCTTTGTAAATTCTAACCTATAAAATTACTACTCTGGCTTTCTCTTTCAATTTCTTTTACACTTCATTTTATATCTCAGTCTTCTTTTAACTTCTGAACTTAACACATCGATTATAATGACTGCACAATGTTTAAAATTAAAGCTTTTGCGAACACAACACATATTACGAAGTACTTCTAAACCTTCAATTTCAAAGTGTAAAACTAATTTAAATAGAGTTAGGAAGAAGTACAGTTTTAACCCATTATACTGTTCAACAACTTCTCAGGTTAATGTTGATGATAGTGTTATTTACGACATTTTACATTCTATGTTACACTTAAATAACTTAGAACTTGTTACACCTATCGACTGTGTTCAACAAGTTTTTTTATTTCACCCCCACCATTCCCTATATAAGGGCCCCGACAATAATTCCTACTTCATTATCTTCTATGCTCTTCAGCTAACAACATCTCCACTCTAATTCACACTACAATAATAATGGAAACCAACCAAGAAAATGTTCAAGTTCATGAAATATCATCAACAACTCATCCAAGGGAAGATCCTTCTAGAAATTCAACTTCAACAACTCCTCAGAACCCTGTACAAGTTCCAGATGTATCTTCTACAACAATAAATGATGTAGAAGCTATTCTTCAATCCCTTGTCGGTTTCGACTGACCTGTATGATGATCACCGATAAACTAAACTCTTAGAGTTCAGTCTTTTTTAAAACCCCCTCCATATGACCTTGAAGCAATTATCCCCTCTCCTTTATACACTAACTCCTACTTCAAAAATTAACACCATCTCCTCACCCCTTCTCCACCCTTTCATTTGATTTAGCCTCTCCCCACCTGAAGCTATATGGCATGGCATATGGCGGCAGCGACTGATTTGGCAGCTGGCCGATGGCAGCTGGCCGGCAGCGGCTGGCAATTGGCACGACTTCCGTTTTGAAAGTAACCAAACCCCACTACTTATTTTTAATGCAAATGATAAGAAAATAGGTAATTTAAAACAAGGAAGTGATCCAAATGATGCTGCAACTGTAGGACAGGCTATAACAACTTCATTAAAGGACCATAAAGTATATACTTGTAATAATAAACGTATTACAGAACTTAAAGACCCTCAACATGTGGATAATGCTGTCACTGTTAATTTTCTTGTTAAAGTTTTAGGAAATGCATTATTTGATATATACAATATTATTGCAACCCGTACACGTTGGGGTAATTGGGTGTCTGAATCCGAGAGAGGTAATTGGATTAAACAGGAAATTTTTAATAAATACTTTATTAACCCTAATACGCAAAAGTTTAGATCATCAGATTGGGGTGATATTGATATATAATATAAGAACGCAATAAACGACCTCATTTATGTCCAACTCGTCATAGAGTTAACACATAAGTTGTACATTTCGATTATAAAAGGACAATAATGACATTCCAGCACATCAGTCCATATCGAGACAGTATACGGAAAGGAGGTGGGATCAAGTCCACAGCGGTTTCTCTGTTAAGTAAAGCTTTAAATCGTATTCCAGTAGGATCTATCGTAAATAGAGCAATAGACGCTTTACCATACGAATTTCATATACCGGGGGGTTATCAGTATTGCGGACCAGGAACTAAATTGAAAAAAGACTGGAAAGAGGTGATCCAGGCATAAATAAGTTAGATCAGGCTTGTAAAGAACACGATATCGCATATTCCACGTTTACCGATTCAAAAAATAGGTCAATCGCTGATAAAAAGCTAGCGAATATAGCTTGGCAACGAGTAAAGTCTAGTGACGCTAGTATTGCGGAAAAAGCAGCAGCTTTAGCGGTAACAGCAGGTATGAAGGCTAAAACAGCGGTAGGAGGTGGAAAAAGGAGGGGTAAGAATAAAAAAGGATCAACCATGAGAAAACATGGTGGTAATATTAGACTAAAAAGACGTTCTCCGAGGAAAAATAACAAAAAACCGACAATATGGTCAATGGTAAAAAACGGGGCTGGTCTATACCTAAGACCGTATCGTGCATATTAAATAAAAGAAATCAATTGGTTATACCACATAAAGCGTTGACTAATGTTGAATTATTTAAATATATTTCCTGTTTAAAAATACCATTTTTCCGCGGAGTATTTATGAAAGACAGTTTACCAAAGAAAATATGGAAAAATGAGACTGGAATCGTAAATTTGGATAATACTGAAGGGCCCGGCACCCATTGGGTGTGTTATAAGAAACTAAATAGTAATGTATATTATTTTGATAGTTTTGGAAATTTGCCACCACCTAAAGAACTTGAACATTACTTTAAATCTGCTAAAAACATATATTACAACTATAAAAGAGAACAACCTGATAATACTTCAATATGCGGCCATTTATGTTTGGAATTCCTAGCTAAAAGTATCAGTCACTATTGAGATGTCTTCCTATACGGTATCATTAACAGGAAAATCGTCCACTTTACGAAGTATCCTTTTTCCAGCGTTACGCTTGCAAAAAGGAAGATTTTGGGAGGCAGCACTGTTGGATTTTACAACTTACAACTCTATTCCCAATGTTACGGAAGGTAAAAATAACTTATTGCATTATTATAAAGGAAAAGATGCCAGTGGGAAGTTTACAGACTTAGAAGTTTGCACTCTACCCACAGGTTCTTATGAAATTGATCATATTAATGAATTTTTGCAAAATAAAATGGGAAAAGACAATATAACGCTAAAAGGTAATAACAATACAATGAAAGCTGAGCTTACTTCAAAATATTATATAGATTTCAGTAAGTCAGACTCAATTGGTGATTTATTAGGATTTTCCAAAGATGGAGCAATTTTAGAACCAAATAAAACACATTCCGGTAAACAAACTGTAACAATATTAAAAGTCAATAGTATAGACATAACTTGTAACATTATACAAGGAGCTTACAGAGATGGAGCAAATACTCATATAATACATACTTTTTACCCCAGTGTACCACCTGGATTTAAAATTGTTGAAAAGCCGCAAAACCTGGTATATCTACCTTTGAACACCACTTTCATTTCAGACATCGTGTTGAACGTATTGGATCAAGACGGTAACTTGATAGATTTCCGAGAAGAGCCTATTACGGTTAGATTACATTTAAAATCAACACTTTAATACAAAATCATGGGTTTAACATTTAAAAGCAAACAACCAACGGGAATCCGCATTAGTAGCTCTTCAGCTGTGGAGGAGTTAACACGCGAGAACATTCGTTTCTTAGAGAGAATTGGATTAAAAGTAACCGATAATGGATATACTGGATATAGCTCAGGGTCCAACATTCGACGAAACCCTATGGGAAAAAGAGTATCACACCCACAACCCTTACACTTCATCAAAATTAAACAATAACGATGAAATTCGTATTCCCATACAAAATCAAGACATTTACACACTACCATGTGAAAGTTACTTGTATATTGAAGGAAAAGTTACTAAAAAGGACGGTACTACTACTGGTACAACAGTTCCATTTATAAATAATCCCATGGCTTTCCTGTTTGATGAAATTAGATATGAAATATCAGGTGTAACAGTTGATTCTACTAAAAAAGTAGGTATTGCAACAACTTTAAAGGGATTAACATCTATATCACCTAATGAAACTAATTTAATACAACCTGCAGGATGGGTTTTACCTGCAAAAGACACAATCACTCCAGATACAAATGGAAATTTTGATTTTCATATTCCGTTACGTTTGTTGCTTGGTTTTGCTGAAGATTATAGGAAAATAATATTAAACGTTAAACAAGAATTAGTTTTGTTGAGATCTTCAAACGATAAAGATATTATTAAAGCTCCAGACGGTACAACAGATGCAACTTTAGAATGGAAATTAACATTAGACAAAATTGTATGGAGAGTTCCACATGTTAAATTAGCTGACGAGCATAGAATGCTTTAAATTAAGAAAGTTAAAGGCTGATCGTGATATTGTAATTCCTTTTAGAAGTTGGGAATTTCATGAACATCCCAGCTTGCCAACTACGGATCGACACACTTGGACAGTTAAAACATCTAATTATGTGGAACGAGCCAGGTATATTATATTTGGTTTACAAACAGGCAGAAGAGACACCATCACCAAACATGCAGGCCAATTTGATCATTGCAACTTAAAAAATATTAAAGTTTATTTAAATTCACAATTTTTTCCATACGATAATTTAAATGTGTCATTCGCTAATAAAAAGTACAGCATATTGTACGATATGTATGCAAGATTCCAAAGTTCATATTATGGTAAAACGAATGCACCTTTACTATCACCAGAAAAATACTTAGATGGTTACCCTATAGTTGTAATCGATTGTTCTAAACAAAATGAATCGGTAAAATCATCAAGTGTAGATATAAAAATAGAAATGGAATTCAACGCGTCTATACCGGCTAATACAACTGCATACTGTTTAATTCTACATGATAAAATCGTAACATACACACCTTTAACTGGAATTAAAGTCAGTGGTAGAGCATTCGACTGCAACTGGAATTGTTAAAAATGTATTGTAAAAGACCGGTTTTCCTACATTCCAATGCATTCCGCGAGTATAAAAGCAGAGCGTTCAGCTCGCTCCTCATCAGTTTGTTGCCTGTTGTTGTATGGGTAGCATCTTATTCAATATGGCTTCTCCTAGTGGTACACAAGAAAATGTAGTAGATATTGAGAAGGAGATATCCGACTTTTTAGATCTTCAAGGTCAACCGGAGGGAGATGAACACAACGCTTGCGGACAACTCCACGCCAGTAATAATGTTGAGGAAAAAGGTAAAAGAAAAAAGAATGCATACAAGAGGAAAAGGGATATTGAAGATAATATTTCTCCTAACATATTAAGTGAGGTATTCTTGCGAATATTTTACCCAATCTCTTCCAGTTTGGTCAAAAGTGTTTTAATTGGTGTTATGAAATCTACAGATTATTCCCCTACTGTAATTTTAACTCATGGACCCAAAATGATTTTGTTAATGGACACTGCTTGGGAATCGTTTATGAAACACTTGCATCTGCTAGAATGCTATTTAAGTAGTAACATGTTTGGAAGAAAGACAAGAGTAGGCCTTTTGGATTCAAATGTGGAAATCGATATTGTTAAACATCGTGGTGATCATCAGTTGCGGTTTAGAGACACAACAAGACATGATAACAAGATTCAACTTAATCGAGAAGAGTTTTTTATTCTAACTTGTGCAACTGAACCAATAACGAGATACTTGAGACAACTGGTGTTTTCAAGTTCAATTTTTAAAGATTATCTGGAAGACACTTTGGACAAACAACCGGACGCACCTATATTGTACGGACCTGTAGATACTTCTATATTCAATAGGGTTCCTCATGAAGTAAAAATGTGGAGACAATTGGAAAAGTACGCTCAACTACATAAGAAATCAGTAAAACATGAAGAAGAGGAAGAAGAAGGAGGAGAAGAATCAAGTGTTAGTGATGAAAATGAAAACAAGGAAAATGTAAAGATGGAAACCTAAATGACAATTAACTACACAGCAATGGTTAATTTTTAAAACAATATCAAACACTTTGTGGGGTTAGGCCTACCGGGGACGGTGCCCACGTTAAATATACACCAACGCGCCAACAACTGTACGGCCGGGTATAAAAGTCGTACCTACCGTGGTGTGGAAATCAGTTGACCTTTGGACTTCGTCATGAGCAGACGAGTGATCTTCGCAATGGACAAGGACAAGGAAGAAGAACAAGTAAAGTCCAAACCTGGTATAATTGAGTTCCAAGCGTTTCGGGGTAATGATGATAGATTTATCATAAAAGAACTTGTGTTTTTCGACATCAATACAAGTGTTCCTTATTCGTTTTTATTTAAACCACCATGTTCTTATTCATCTTTAACTAGTAAAGCCGCTACTACCAACAGATGGATTTCAAAACACTTCCATCATATCGATTGGTATGATGGTCTTACAAGTTACACGGACTTGTATCACATTATGCATCACTTTTCAGACAAGTTTACCAATATTTACACAAAGGGGCTGGAAAAGAAAAGATGGATCGAAGGATTTACTCATGTTCCGGTTAATGATGTGGATTTGGATAAAAACTACAAGTATACAATGGAAAATGTTTGTATTTGTACTAAAAGTCCAGAACATGAAAAAGATAGACATTGCGCTTTAAAAACGCCTATAAACTCGCATCTTACCTTCAAAGTGGGGAAATGGGGAGTGGTGGGGGTAACGGGGGTTATATAAGTGAGGAGCAGACCGGGACCTGGCATGAGTATTACTCGAGATTCCGAGACGACAACATCTCCCAGCAAGAAGACGAAGAAGACGATCTATAACTTGACCATGGCATCTCACCAGTTCCTGCAAACTTTGGTTGAGCAGTTCAATGCTCACTCCAAATCTACCATACTACCCGTCAAGAAGTGTTCCGAACTTAAAGACGAGAAGCACTACATTATCCACGCCATGAAGAAGATGGAGACTACAGTTGGAGAGGCCATCTGCTGCAGTCTTAGCGAGGCACCATTCACTCCGGGGGATGAGCCCAAATTCCAAGTCTACCTGCCGAAACGGTTCGTCCATCTCCTCCAGAAAGAGGATCTGCGCTCCATCCAACCCGGCTGTCTCTACCTGGTTTCCCACGGTTGCACGGGTAGCAATTCCACCGAGTTGACCATCCACATCGCCGACAAGCAGCAGTGTTAGATTTAAGTTTTACTGTTGTACATATGTTATTGTAATGTTTTATAAATAAATAAACCATAAAAGACAAAAAAAAAATACAAATGACAAAAAATTCAACATATCAATATGTGAAGTTTGTCACATATTGATATGTTGCATTTTTTTTTAAACTTCGCGGGTGACCTTGACCTTTGACCTTTGCATTTCACAGTTACCCCCACCACCACGCTACAAGTCAAACCTGCTTGAATGCAAAACACCCCCACCACTTTTTCATATACCTCCAAGCGCTGTGCCTCGTCTTCATTTCAACTCCAGCAGCCAACCGAACAACATCAGTATGTCTCTGAACGTAAGCTGTGCCAGCTATGAGGAGGTGACGATCAAAACGCAACAGGAGCTGAACGACTTGTACAAGGAGTTGCAGCTGATGGTGGCAAGAGGCTACCGTATAAACGTGCAAGTCTACGCTTGCAATATACGGAATCTTCGGCAGCCGAAGGAAGAGCCTGGACATTCCTCTTCAACGACAGCTTCCTCACCGGCGTCGATGAAGATCGAGCCAGACAACTTGGATTACTTCAGCTGACTAGCGGTTGTCTTCCTTGTTCTAACCATTGTAGAATATGTTTATTTTTTCATTATATTAAAGAAGTAAAAGAGCAAAACACCTATCTTGTTACTGACATATGAGCTCAGTAACAAGATAGGTTTTTTAAAACACAGTTTGAATGACCTTGAAACTCCCCCCTCCACTGCTTCGCTACCCCCACCACTTGACTATTGGTGTACATGGCACATCACAATTGGAAACCTCATTCCATCTTCAACAGCCAAACCGACAACATCAACAATGGCAAACCTACCAACAGATGAAAGATGTCCTCACGCATGCTGTGACTTCGTCCACGAGTTGGAGAAGAGGATACAGGAGAGGGCGATAAGAAGAAAGCTGATCCACTCAGAAAATATCATGATAGTCAACGGCTATCTTTTATTGTTCGGCCTTATTATGGTTGTACTTTTCATACTGTATGGCATAGTCACATGTGTCGGCAAGGTTGCAGAAGAAAACGCCCGCCACCATCAGTTGGAAAGTTTCAATGTTACTTTGTAGGTTTTCCTTTTTTTAAAACTCCGTTTGGATGACCTTGAAACTTCCCCCACTACTCCACTACGCCCCCCACCACTTCACCATGTTCCTGCATGAGCATCACATCACCCGTCATTCCTTGTTCGACAAGCAACCATGGCGGACAACACCATCAGCCAAGCTGACTCCACTACTGATGTTGGAACGAGTACAGTTTGGACACTATCCATCGACAGTGTTCACTATTTGGAAACGATTTGCGAACGGATGAAAGAAATACTGCGGGACAACCCTGGGATCATAATACAAATGAATTTCAACTATGATTGGTCGCAAGTTACATTGCGGCAGGAGGACAACAACGGTCAGCACTTACCGCAATACTCACCAATGTCACCGATTTACCCATACAGTGAATCTTATGCGGATGAAGATGTAGGAGACAACGACAAGGCTGATGGGGAGTGACCTTCTTTCCTTTTTTTTAAAACTCAATTTGGATGACCTTGAACTTTCCCCCTCCACTCCTTCCTTTTATTAAAAACCCAATTTGAATGACTTTGAAATTTCCCCCTCTACTTTTCGATAATGTTACAACTGACTGCAGCTCACCTCATTCCTTGCTTAGCTACCATGGCGGACAGGACTCTTTCTCAAGTTGACTCCACTACGGACGAAGCATTTCCCTTGCGGTGGACTGTTCATTTACAAGATGCGACAGAAGTGGAAGTCTTGTATCAAAAATTACTCTATGTATTCAACGGGAACCCTGAACCTCTTGAATGTAGAATGGATTTGAATTTTGATGCAACCAGGGTCGGCACAGAACCTTCAACTTCAAGCCAGCCTCAGCAACGAGATTTTACACATTTATATATACACTCCAATATCACCGGAAGATGTAACTGTCTGCGAGGCTGACTCAACTACACGTTATGTTCAGCCAAAGCCTTTGGTGTTGATTTTTAACAATGTGTACAAAGTGGAATTGGTATGTAATAGATTAAAGGAGTTGATGGTACAAGATCCCGGCCTGCGCTTTCAAATAGACATACATTTCATCTGGGGAGCACCTGCGCGGGGCTCTTCGTCTGACAGCTCTCCAAGTACGACGGACGAGGAGGAGGGGGACGACTAGTCATCTTTTTTAAAACTCCGTTTGAATGACCTTGACCTTTCCCCCTCCACTAAGTTTATTTAAGGTACACTCTCACTGACTACAGCATCATTTCATTGCGCACCTTCAACCACAGCAACAAGGAGAGTCAACTCAACTACTGTTGCGAACAGAAATGTTTTTCATGGCCCAATGACATTGATGTGGTGGATGGCCTGGCTTGTAGAACATGTGAAGCTTTTGGTCAGTGCATGTGTAAGTGCAAGTCTTGGAAGAAGCCGAAACCGGAGTTGAAGACATTCCATGTGTACCAAATGAGAGGGCATAAGTACACTTGTTGCCCTGAACGTTGCATTGAATTTAAACTAAACCAGCTAACTGGCTGCACATTGTGCAACAATCATTTTGCAGGTTTTTGCAAACATTATTTAGGAGCGTGTCAGTACAGATCAACTTGGCATACCGAAGCACTCACTATGAATGAAATCGCTATAGACTCACAAGAGTAGTCTTTCTACTCTTTGACTTTTTTAAAACTCCGTTTGAATGACCTTGAAATTTCCCCCACCACTTCCCCATATATCTAGAGTACGCAGGGCCCGGAGGTCAGTCGCTCGGCGGCTGTCGTAGGATGCACATCCGTGTTGTGCAGTCTGCTGTGCAGTTTTGATTTTAACCAGTTCAAGGTCACCACACTTAAACTCTGGCAAAAACGTCAAGCTGTTAAAGACAATCCTAAGTCCCAGGTTCACAGTCAACCTCAAGGTTTAAATCACACTTTAACATGTAAATTTAAGGTAGCACCAAAACGGTGCTACCTGGCTTGACATTTTCAAGTTTCCCGAGGTCATCGCAGTTCCCCCACCACTTTCCATATACCTAGAGTGCGCGGGGCTGGACAGTCAGTCGCTCGGTGTCTGTCGTAGGGTGCACATCGCGGTTGTAGTACTGGTCTAAAGTAAGGCAGCTGGGCTAGTTCAAGGTCACCCGAGTGGTGTCACATGACGGTTTAGGCAGAGTCACGTTGCAAACTTCAAGTTTCCTCAGCACTTTTGCTGTTTTTCGTCTAATTTCGCTCCAAGTCGTCAAGGTCATGGGAACCGGACTGAAAGTCGGAGCGTAGTGCGAGAAACAGCAAAAGTGCCAAAAAATTTTAGGTTTCAGCGTGACCTTGACCTTTGTGACATCGATGACGTCATTTTGGTGACGTAAGGGGTGATGACGTCATCAGCACGTCATTTCTGTGACGTCATGGGTGTGACGTCATGGATGTGACGTCATTGGTGATGACGTCATCGATTGCGTCATCGATGAAGTCATCGATGACGTCATCGGTGGGGTCATTGACCTCGATGACGTCATCGCTCGGGTGACCTTGAAGTGAGCCAGCAGCCTTACTTTTCCACTACTCATATTAATAGTCATATGGAGATTTTATATTTTTCCCCTATTTATTATGTGTAATAAAATAAAATTTAACATTTAGAAACTAGTTATATTACGAAAATAGCATAAACTAACAATATTTAAAGCTTTTTCATGATTTTCAGTGTTTTTCATGTTAAAAAATTTACTTAAAATAAATTAAAAAAAAAGACTAATCCAGTGTTATTATAGTACGATTTCAAAAATAAGAGATTTTCTTTCATGTTACGAATTTTCATCCCGAAAAACAATCGGCCAGCCCAAAATTGCTGCTGATTATGGACGCCCCCAAAGGAAGTCTTGGGAAAAACTTGATTGGCCTACGTTATATGATATCATTTTAAAGGACCTTGCATCCTAAGCAATTTGCCATAAACCCGTCCTCAAAAGTTCCAGTATATCAGGAGTTATTGCATTTTTTGTTTTCAGCAATATGATTTTAATGTAAAGTTTGATCGCCTGCCATTTTTGACTCGGTCATCCTTTTGAGGCCGGGTTTGCAGCATTGTTCTCTATTCTTGGAGACCTTTAATTTGATAATGACATAATGACCTATACTTACATTTAAGATTTTTCCCTTGGAGGTTTAAAGACAAAAAGTACTTTAGGAAGTAGACTTTGTCACTTATAATCAATTTGCAGAGTTTGAGTTTTATTACCTTAATACTTTTAAAGATATTAGACCGTTTCCAGACTTTTTTTCCACCCTGTATATAGGTCTATCGGAATTTTCTTTTCTCTTTCATGAAAATGAGCGTTGGTGTGATAAAGATACATGTCAAATATAAACTCATCAAAAAACCTGTTCGGAAATAAAATTGATTAAGTGCAAAAAAACCCTCAACACCCTGTATGTAATACATAAATAAATTATACATAGTACTTTTAAGAGCTTTATTAATTTTAATTTAATAAACAAGTAGTAAAATTGAAAAAAAAACCTACCAGCGTTATTACAACAGTAAATTAGAACTTTACGACCATTAAATGGCTCAATAGCCGTAAAACGTTTGGAATCCATTAACTAAAATACCCCAAGCGCTTATTATACGAGAACTTTTCGTAACAACTAATTTAAATGTAATAAATAAATTAATATAATGTAGGCATATTTATTCCAAATTTAATAGAGAATTAAATTTGGTTTTAGTGCGTTAGTGAACATCTAAGAATACATCAAAACTAGTATTGTGAATAATAATTTGTTTATTAAGAGACATTAATTAGATATCATCATGAGATCAAGTAGTACATCGATAATTACTCAAACACCTCTCAGGTAATCCTGACCAATTTGGATTATACCAGGAGGAGGCTGAAAGGCGTAATCTCATTAGGTATTTGTACTGTTAATGATTAGTTACATTTAATCACAAAAATTGATTGATTTGTTAATTTATAAAAGATATATAGACATTTGTGTAAGTGAATTTCTAAGTTTTCCTTCAACACATCAGGCCATTTTAGCCTATTAAGGGCCAAATCTTTTTTGCCAATATCATAATAGAAGATCATAAATAATAGATAACAGAAGTTACTTGGCTGTAATAAACAAATAAGACCTGTATCTGTTTAGCGGCATTCAATATTACAATTCTCTGTTTTTCAATACAACTCAATGCACCGAAGTTTTAATATTAACAGAAAAAAAAACAAACCTAGAAACTAATTCTAATATAAACTAATATCTAAAAATATCAATAATATTCTGGTACAACCAAACTAATGCTTTCAATGCAATTTTTAAATGCTCTGTAACTCTTTGTTTTTAAGTCAGATAGTAGGCATTATAATATAATGGGACGAAAGAACGTGAATGCTTAAACCCATTTCAGTTTCAACATTCAGCAATTGCAGCAGGCTTTATTGACGAGTATTGCGCACACCCATTTCAAATCGGCGTTGAAGTTTATAGCTAATGTACTTGAGGCATCCTGTCACCAAAGCACCGTGAGAGAAGACTGAATCTCACAGTACTGTTTTATAGACAATGCTCTAGCTCTCGTCCTCCCCTTACTGGTATGATTTATTTATTAATTTGCATCAACGGACAAACCATTTTACAGAAATCAAGAGAAATAAAGTGATGGCCTTATTGCTAACAATAACATAAAAAAGGAACGAAATCACAATATCTATAATAATCATACAATAATAATACATGTAGTAATATCATAATCGACAAAACGTAATACAATGTGAGAGCTAGCCAAGATAAACATGCAAGATTGTGAATAAATAGAAAAGAACAGTTGTAATCGTGCTACTTTACAAACAAGTGACATGTATGAAAATTGAATTATGAGAATCATTGTAATGAGATATTATAAACTAAATAACAACTACATAAATAACAAGCAAAAATTTATAAATGATCTGGCAAGCAAAACACAAGAATGTGCAAGTGACTAGAAAAAGGATGACTAGTTCAATGAAATTAATCACAGACGATAAGAGAGCCGCTTCACACTGCTTTTGAAGACGCTGACTGAAGGAGCGAAGAAATCCACCATAGACGACACCCCATTTCCAAGACGCTGTATACGGTCGAGTGTAGAATTGAGTTCATAGTTAGTCCTCAGGTATCTGCGCCAGAAGATATCTCCGGACCTTGTTCGGGGTGAGCATCGGAGGGATATTTTCTCAAGGAGTTCAGGAGAGTCAATGAAGTTGGTAATTAACTTGTAGAGAAATATAATATCATGGTGATCTCTCCTGGTAGATAATGGGAGGAGGTCAAGAGCATCAGCCAATTGATCCACAGGAACCTCCCTGAACCTGAAGCCATGACGTATTCCAAGCATACAAAGAAAGCGGGTTTGGACTTTCTCAAGTTCCTTCTTCGTGGTGATCTGATGAAGGGACCACACTACAGAGCAGTACTCAAGTATCGGACGCACAAGGGAGCAGTAGAGCAGTTTCAATGCATACGGACATTGAAGCCCAGAGAGGGAGCGGCGAATCAGTCCGAGGATCCTATAAGCCTTAAAACAGATGACGTGCACATGCTCTTCAGGGTGTAATGAAGGAGTAAGAACAACTCCCAAGTCTTTAGCGGAGGCGGGGCGTCCCAATACCTCATTATTCAGGTTGTAGTGGAAATGTATGGGGTTCTTGATGCGGTGAAAGGTCATTATAAAACACTTCTTGACATTCAACTCCATGCATTTCAAAGGGCACCAAGTCTCCACACGTTAAAGTCTATCCTGCAGAAGTAAACAGTCATCATTAGTTGTAATCTTCCTGAATAGTTTAATATCATCGGCAAAAAGAAGGCACGATGATCAAATAAAGTCGACTATGTCGTTAACAAAGATGTTGAATAGCAGGGGTCCAAGGTGTGACCCTTGAGGGGCACCGGAGGTAGCCAAAATTACAGTAGATGAAGTCCCACCAAACTTGACAGACAGTTTCCGCCCCTCAAGATAACTTTGAAGCCACAGTATGAGTGATCCCGTAATTCCATAGCCGTTGAGCTTGGCCAATAGGTGCGAATGGCTCACCCTATCAAAGGCTTTGGAGAAGTCAAGGTATCGAGCTGCTTCCGGTCACTGAAGGTAGACACTATTTGGGATTGAAAAGAGACCAGATTGGTAGCTGTAGACCTGCGATAGGAGAAGCCATGTTGGCAAGTAGAAATCTTTGAAGAGAAGTAAAAAAACCATCCTTGACAGAACCAGCTTGTCGAATAACTTGGCCAAAGCAGGTTTTATCACGATTGGACGGTATTTTTTAGCTTATTCCTTTGAGCAAACTTCCTGAGATTGTAAATAAACCTAAGGGCACTGTTTCAAAGTCTTGTGAGAATATCAAGATTTTCCTATGCTAGGTAATTAGCAAAAGCAAAAAGGGCATGAAAGATGGATAGAAATATGACACCCGTGACGATTTCAAGTTTGGTTGAAATGGGAAGAACAAATCTCAATCTACAGAGGTCTCAACTTCTCCACAACAGGTTTTCAGCTACGTCTCAAGATTTTAGTACATTATTTAAGCCTGCAGTCCAAATGGACCCCAAGGAATTTTAATGAGCCATAGAAAGGTAGATGTTTATTATTCTGAATAACTCTTTGAAAACCGTTGTTCGTGTTTGTCAGTATTTATATGCAATACTGAACATTTGCCAGGATTTGGTTAAAGTCCATAAGCATCAGACTACTTCTTTACACACTTTAAGGCACACTTTATCTGGGAGAATGCATATTAATAATAAGGTAGTGGAAAGGACTATATCAGTTGGGTGTCATCTGCATATGAATCGATAGCACAATTATTAAGTTCTTCCTTAAGATCAGCAATGTAGATCAGAAAAATGATTGGCCAAAAACAGATTCCCTGAGGAACGCTAGAAACTCTAGGTAAACTTTTTGAAATATGGATGTCCACCCTAGTTAGTTGTGACCTACTACTCATTTAAGAGAAGAATTAGGACACAGAAAGATCATCGGTAAAACCTAAATTTGCCAATTAAAGGTCAAACTTAACAGAATTAAAAGCTTGCGAGTCGTCCAGGCCAGTAACCAGAATCTCCCAGCCTCTATCCTTAGCACAAAACAGATCGTCTGGGATATTCAAGAAAGCCGAGCTAATACCGTAGCCTTAACGGAAGCCACATTGGGCTCTGGTAGTATATTCCCTGCCTATAAAAATAACGCCAACTGTTTGCCAGCAACATTTTGCGGTATTTTTAACATTTTTGAAAGAATAGAAATGAATTAAAAATATGATACAAAGGTGAGAGTGGGGTTTCTCGGCAAAGGTAATATTATGCTTTGTGTCCAAGCACTCGAAAAACAGCCAGTAGTAAAGAACAAATTTACAAGATGCCAGATTCTGTAATCATCCATTCTGTAAGCGATGGCTTTTGGATGCGATATTCCCTAGTGGGGATTAACGTACGCACTAGTGAATACTAGTTCATCCATAAAGACCATCCTCATAATTAGATCAATTCGTATATATGAGGTTGAAATTTTGGTTCTGATCTCATGAAACTGTAGGTCCCTAGATAAAATTGGCTGTTGGGCTATTAATTAACAGTCCTGTCTAAGGATAATGTCGGCCTTAGTCAGTAACAAGACTACGAGATCGCACCACAATCATCCTACACTCATCTCTCATTCATACTTGGCTTTAAACTACCTATTAAGTTTGGTCGCCATTTCAGCAAAGGTGTATAAAAGGTGTTAAAAGGTGTTGTATGCTCAGTGTTATATGAAATAGAGAAAAGAGAAATAATTTACTAAATTCTGGCAGTTTTTTTTTTTTTTTTTTTTAATTTTTTCTGACCAGTATGTTATCAAATAAATGTTTTTACTTTTTGTTGTTGTTTCTTTATTGTTACATTACTATTTAATTTGTGTTTAGTTTTAAGAAATTAATTAGTAAATTCTGGTAAATTAAGAAATATATGTATAAAGTATTTACATTTCTTAATTAAGTTTTGTTTTAGGTTTTTTTTTCCATAGAACTCTTTATATATATACACCTGGAACGCTCACGCAAGGCAAAACTTGAACTAAAAAATAAGATTTGAATATATGGAGATACTAGAAAAATAATAACTATATAAAACTTAATAAAGTAAATAAATACAAATCCTTCTTAGAATGGACTTTAGTGTATTAATTTTGTAACTGAAAACAAGTTTATCAAAGCGATTCATAAAAGTAACCCTGTTAACAACAAGGGTTAACGGTACAGTTGTCCTAATAGATTTATCTCGTAATCTCATGAGAGATTTGACCAACTTAAGCTTTAAAGTCTCAAGAACCTATTAATATAATAAGATATTTTCAAATCATAATGACAATCAATAAATAAAAACAAATTATATTAAAGATGATTAAATTTATTTATAACTTTCATTTGTAAATAACTTGAGTTATTAGTATCGGTAAAAAATATTATTTTTGGAATTGGCTACCTAGATATGTTTAACTATCCTAGTACTGCAAAATTCCTACATAAAAAATCAGATATATATATTATATTGTTTATATGTTTGATACTACAACCAAACAATGTTAAGTAAAATTTTAACAGTCTTTAATTATAGTGCAGCAATATCAAGAAAATTATCTGAATATTTTGTTATTATTCATACTTTAATAGTATGAAACAACCATTTCAAAATAAAATATTTATAAAGGGAATACTAGTGTGGAGTGAATAAACCAAATACCATATATTTTTTAAGCTATCTTCTTCAATAAATAAGCCTCGTACGCGAGTTCTAAAAGTTCAATATGCCGAAAGCCCTTCGGCACCTTTCCAAGTATAAGCCCGGCTCAGAATCCGCATGCATTTGGAATGATCCTGGTTTGTTTATAAGTTAACAGTTACTTAGAATTTTTTATTTTTATATATGATATCAAAATAAAGTCGATGAAGTGATGTATTTTATTACACTATTAAATCTTAACTATTTGTTTCAATTACATTTGTTTTATATTCATTAAATATATTTTATTTACTCATTCAGATTTGTACTTTCCTAATAAAAGAGGTGAAAGTAATAAGGGGGTGATAGTGGTGTTTCAAAGTAACCAAACAAAAATTTCAATTCAAATGAAAAAATGTATCAGAGAAAAGTAAATTTTGTTGATTTTAAATTAATAAATTTAGGTTTTTTATTTAACTAAAGATATAATGACTAAACATTTTTAAAGTAAATAATATATAAGGTAATAAATAATTTTCCGACTTTTTCATGTTTTTTAGTATGATTTGACTTAAAAATTAAATAAAAAATAAATAAATAAATAAAATAAATAAATAAAATTAAAAAATCATTGTTATTACTCTTGAACGTGTAACTCAACTTACAAAAGGAATAGATGCAAGAATATAATAATCCGCTTTAAATTCTTTTTTCTATAAATTCATTTTATATTAGATGTGATATTATATTTAGTCATTCTTATTTAGGAGTTTTAATAAATATTACTCTTAAATTTCTTATGGTTGTCTATAGTTTATTTAAAAACAAGAGTATGACCATTTTTTTTCTTTCAATAAGTAATATACTTGTGTTTTTCAGCACCGATCATCATAACGGGTTAAACGGGTAACGGGTAAAACTGGTAATGGGGTAACGACAAAAATTAGGTTGATAATCTCAAACAAGATTTTAAAACCAAATCAACTGCTACGTATTCTATACAAATCTAATTACTTTAATACCCAATAATAACATAAAAAAGTAATGAATAAAGTATTAATCATTTACTTATAACGGATATAGCCTTTTAAATAATATGGTTTAGAGGTAAAACGCAGCCAGTGGCAGCGGTGTGATGGATTGTCCTCATGCATCATTCTGCATGTCAATCCGCAGATCGGCGCGTCATAGGCAGCCTGGCTATCATACCAGGTGGAATCTGATATTATATGTAGATGACGCTACACTTACAATAAACATCGGTGAAAGTATCAGGTAAAGAAATACCTACTAGTGAAAAAGCGCATAGCGCAATGAACTATATTCAGTAATTTAAAAACATATAAACAATTTGCAAAAAGAGATATAAGTTATTGGTAGCACACAAACAAGATAAAAGACAAATATGCATAAAAATATCAAACATTTTATGAAATAGCCGAGAGCTTCTAAAAATTGTTTATATAATATGATTATGATCTTTAAGTAACAACTTTCTGCAAATTTAATATTTAGAAAACACGAATAAACAAGTGAGATTAGTCATCGTGTTTGTGTTGGTCTACAAGTATGTCCCTATGAGGGTGAGTGTAAAAGGTATTTATTACCCATATGAGTAAAAATAAAAGTATAAAAGGGTTCCTCATGTAGTTCATGAATTAATTTTTCATTTACAGTATCATTTTGCTTACCAATAATTCAGTCTACCTTACAGATGAAAAACAATCGACGGTATCAGCAAGATGTGTAGGGGTAGCCAGGCACTAGACTGAATGTAAAGCTGGTTAGCTTCGTGTCGGAATTCCCTCATGTGTCAACATTCTGCGTGCCAGTAGCTCATCTACGATTCACACGAAAAGACAATGGTTACAATACCAGGTTCTATAAAATGAAACTGTAAAATATCCAACAAATTTTAGCTAATATTACTGAAAACACCTCATATTGTTTTTGTATTTAATGTAGTAATATCTGTAACTTTTTATTTAGAAAAGGTATGTGACTAAAATAATCCCATACGAGATGAGATTTTTGCTGTTGATATGTAAATGTATATATATTTAAAAAATCCAGATAATCCCCCTCATGGGGAGAATTTAGTATTGTAAGGTTATTTTTAGTATAAGGTACTTTAGTTTATAAAATTTACCTTAGTATATCAGGAAATAATCTCTTCTTTTATGTCAAGGTTCTTAAGTATTTTTTTCCAAATTGAAATAAATACAAAATCTAAAACTATTCATAACAAATACAAAACAAAACAATATAAATTTTGATTAAAAGTAAACATAATTTGAAATATAGTTAAAATTAATTAGTGAATATTTATAATAAAAATCAATTTTAGAACGTATTTCTCTAATATGTACAAAGTTGTATTAAAATTTATTGTTTTTAAACACTTTTATAATCAAGTTTTAATATACACCAGTAATAGTCTAGTCAAATTATGGTTCAACCCAGAAGTAATTGCAAACTAATATATTTTGACCGATTCTTATGTAAAATTACCTGTGAAAAACGATGGTGAAAAGTCTACCACTCTCCGACGAAGCAATCGCCCGCTATGATAATTTTATCAAACTGGTGGCTGTAGTTTTATAAGTTTTTGCTGAATATCGTTTGAGCTGTTAGAGACAGCATAATTATTTTAGTTAGTAAACTTTAGAAAATTACATTGTGTTCATTTTGATATGTAATAAGTATTGGTTGTTGTATTTAATAAGGGTGATATCGCTCTTTAAAGCTACTTTCAATTGTGGGCTACTTTTTAACTATGGGATATCTGGTGATAAAAAGTTGATATTATTTAGAAAGAAATTGGATAAAACCAGAGATTTTTGAATGTTTTTATTTTGAAATTTAGTTTTTAAAAACCTGTAATATCTCGAGAACCAAAACATATAATCAAAAACGGATTGCGGCGTCTTGTTCTACGCAAAAAAAACTCTACCTTTACATTTAAAAAAATCTAGTTCATTCCAATATGGTGGATTCAAGATGGCGGCCAAAAAAGTGAACCATATCAAAAAATAGTATAAATTAATCAATGATGTTTGGTGGTGGTTGGGAGTCAATATCTTAAGAAAAGTGGAAAAAATTAGGGGGGGGGGGGGACATTAAAAAATCACCCTATATATACTTATTAGGATACATATATAAATATATACTTAAATGCCGTGAAGCCGGTAAAGCTGTTTACGATGAAATCCCGATTTTGGGCCGATTTTGGACAAATTTGAACCTATCTTTCACCCTTTTCCCTTAGTCCGATAATACCAATCGACATAACTAATGGAGATAGACCTAGTCCCACACCTTCTTGTCAAGTCTGATAAAAATAGAATTACGCTTCACGGAATTTAAGTACATATTTATATATGTATCTCAGTAAGTATATATATGCAGATATGAAAATTGTAATGAATGGTGTTTTTGGCATCTGGGGAAATGATTAACACGGTTAAAGGCTTATATCTAACCTTTGGCATCGCCATAATATGATTTTCTCAACAAAATAAATTCACTTAAAAGCCCACAATTGAAAGTAGCTTTAAAAACCAATGTCACCCTTATTAATATAACAACCAACACATATTATAAAATATAAAAATGTGCACAATTCAATTTTCTAAAGTGTACAAATTTACAAAATTTAGCTGTCTCTTACGGTTTGAAAGATATTCAGCAGACTTATGAAACTACAGCAGCCATTTAAAAAATTGGCCATAGCGGGCGAGCGCAGTGTCGGAGATTGGTAGAATTTGCACTATCGTTTTTCTTAGGTAATTTTACATAAGAATCGGTTAAAATATATTAGTTTGCAATTACTTCTGGGATCTGCTACTTTTTACCTAATTTTAATAGACTATAACTACGTTTAAAACATGGTCTTACGTAGGTGATAAAACAATAAAAAAATTATTTTTTATGATTTTTATGAAACCAATAAATAGAAAATTACTACATATTTGCACAATCAATTTGTATTTCATAAGTTTGGAATGTTGGAAGTTCATGCAGACTACTGAGAAATTTCAGCGCTGTAGTTGTCTTTAGCTTTCACCATTAGCGCGGTTGGGCGTGATGGTTTAATTAAATTCACCCTCAAAACCTCGTGGTTGCCAACCCCTTTCATCCAAAGCATTACGATTATCTGTTTGGATGTATAATAGTGACAACATTTTTGTCATGTTTAAGGCTCCTACCTATCATTGATTAATGAGGGGGGGGAATTCACATTAGAGTTGCTTATTACAGCAGTGCACGTATTGTAAAGTTTGCTATTTTTAATAAAAAATACTACCAAATATTTGCTTATTACAGCAGTGCACGTATTGTAAACTTTGCTATTTTTAATAAAAACTACCATGGCCATTTCTCAAATCTCTGATTTCATCGTCAATGCTTTTGAACATAAAGAGTCGGTATCCATGCTGCTTTTTGATTTGACTAAAGCTTTTGGCTGCATCCCTTTTGACATTCTTTTGGATAAGATTCGCTTCTATGGGCTTAATAATAATTCAATAGATCTCATAAAGTCATATTTGACTGGTAGGTGGCAATATGTTAGCATTCGGGGGCAAAATTCATCATCATCAATTATAAAAGCAGGGGTTCCGCAGGGCTCAGTTCTTGGCCCTTTCCTCTTCATAGTTGCCATCAATGATTTGCCTAGCAATGTTCCTGTACAATGTGTGATTTATGCAGACGATACCACAATTTTTACTTCTGATAAAGACTATAACAACCCCTCTAAGATTCTTTCTGATGCTCAGGATGTAGTTCTTAAATGGTTTTCTGCAAATAAACTGATTTGTAATCAATCCAAAACACAAAAAATTGAATTCTCACTTACACAAAGACATTTAGATCAATCAGTCAAGCTTCTGGGTATTCACTTGGACAGTAAGTTAAACTGGAAATCCCATATCGATTCTTTAAGTAAGAAACTTTCTAGAGTAATCTTTCTATTTTGGAAACTGAAACCTTTAGTTAGTGAAAACTATCTAAAACTTGCATATTTCGGGTTGTTCCAGTCTCACTTTCAATATGGACTTCTAACATGGGGTCATTCTTCACATGTTAATGAAATTCTCCTACTTCAGAAGAAGATTATTAGAATCATGGCTGGGGCTGGCCCTGTGGAACATTGCAAACCTCTTTTTGTTAGGTTAAACATATGTACCATCATTAATCTGTACATTTATAATATTTTAGTATACACCAAAACTAATTTGAATGAGTTTCTCACTAGGCAACATTTCCATACACACAACACCAGACGAAAAGGACAACTGGACATTCCACAGCACAGGTTGGCTCTTACAGGTAATTCTTTTAAATTGTGTGAAATTTTACAATAAGCTGCCTGAATCTCTCCATGATGCTCCATTAACAACTTTCAAAACTAGAGTTTATAATTGGTTGGTAAAAAATCCTTTTTACAATATGAAAGAGTTTATTGATTCCCAAATAACTATGTAAGTTTTTTGGTTGGGTTTAGTTGTAAGTCTTTTACACTTTTGTAATTGTGACAATGCCTATTCCAAGATTGTACACTGGTCAATGGCAATAAAATATTCTGATTCTGATTCTGATTCTGAATAAAATATGTAGAATCAAAAAGAATTAAATATTTTCAATAAATTTCTTTTTAGGTATTTCCTTAATGTGTATTTAAAATGGTTATCTTGTTTATTTATTTAGATTTAATTTATCAATATAAACGTTAGTTATTTAAAACTTTAATTTATTAACCATATGAATAATTTTTACTCTGACATCTGTGAATTATAAAACAAGTTTATTTTGAAAGAAAATATAAACAAAAGTTTATTTTAAAATATACTTAGTTAATTAAGATTTCATGGTATGAATTTTAGACAGTTTTTATATGCAAATAAATAAATACCGTTTATATGATAAACATATAAGACAAAATGTTAATCATGATCCTCAATGAAAGTACCTTAATCATTTAGTTGTTGATACGAAAGTAAGAAAACACAATCACCTAAATTTGAACTGAAACACAGACTAGGAGCAGCTTAGTTAATTATTAGTCAGTGATATTAATTTGTCCCAATTAGCCAAATTGATGACACGTCAGCAACGTTTGCTTAGGACAAGGTTTCAAAACGCTTTACCAATGTTGGCAAAGCTGCATCGTTGACCACCTCTCTATTACATGGGTTTTAAATTTTTATACCTATTTCACGGATAATTTTATACCGTTTTCTTTTTTCTAATTATTTGAAGATTTGAATTCAGATTCCCATTTAGAATCAGGTTATTTGTAAATGATCTTACTTGTTTCATAATATCCATTAACAATATCAATTAAAAGTTTTGTACGGTTAGTGACTTATTTTTTAAATTTATTTATGTATTTTTTGTAGGGGGTTTAATGTGTTTACGAACGCTGAGTACATTGTGGGCTCAAAGTTTCAAGAACTATCAACTAACCACTCCCCTCCATTACCGAGGATACTAGCCTGGAACTGCACTATTTAGCACAATACTTCTGGCTAAGCCTTTGAAATTACGCCACTCGGGCAAACTTTCATTGGTGAAAACAAAGAATTAATTTTAATCGGCCTTTTTATACAGTTTTAGTTAACTTCTCCCAATATAATAGCTCCGACAATGTCCGTCATGCCAATATCAGTTGAAAGGGAGACTAGGTGGGCGCACTGACTGTCGCAAAGAAAGAAGGTGTGCTCGGCTGTGTCAGCTATGCCGGAGCAGTAAGGAAAGTCTGAGCTGGCGACTTTACCCATCTTGTGCAGATAAACTGTAAATCACCCATGGCCTGAGATAAACTGTGTCACGAAGTAATTAACTTAGCCCTGCTGCCGGTCCAACCATAGTCGGACTAACGGTATGAGCTCAAATGCCCAACGTCACTTAATCTCGGTTTTTCTAATCACACTGCCATGGGTCGAAGCTGCGGTCGCTCTCTTTGTTGCCAGCTGTGTCCCTGTCAACTTCAAGCCTTCTACAGTAGATCGTCTGTCTTTATCTTTTGAAGAAGGGAACACGAATGACTCCAGCGATCACCATCACGACAGGCTCGGAGACAATGTGGTAAGCAGAAACGACCCGCAAGGCTCCTCAACGCTGGACTCGTTTAAGTTGACTCAGGCTAGTCTCGGTAGACTAAGTTCTCGAGAGCATGAACCCAATCCTTGGCCCCATAAAGCAAGACTGACTGTTCAGTGGACATGGTCAGACCCCGATAGTGTTCAAGATATGGCAGCGACCCTCTTGGTGGCTTTGTCTGTGGCGTGCTGAATATACTCATTGAAAGACACTCAGCTGTAGACAATGAACCCCAGGTGCTTGGCATCAGAGAATATAAGTCTCGGAAGTGGTGGGAATGTACCGCTGACCTCTGGTCAGGTCATATAACTAAAAGCGGTCGGATAGATACGCTTTTATCAAACGCAAAAGATAGGAGGAAACTTATAGCGTATGCTGAAGTGCCCACAGCACGTCACTCCACCTGGAGCAGTTGAATGCGTTTTACATGTCAAGACTGACGGGAAGGACCACGCGGCGCGATGAACCATTGTAGTCCTACGCTCTACGCATTGCCTTGATGACTATAACTACCTCCTTAATGCAGTCAATTAGTGTTTACCATAGAGATTGATGAAACTTAGTATATATCTTCATATGGTCGAAATATGGTCGAAATATTTTTTTACGCTAAAAACCTACTTTTAGTGTTCCCCGTGGCAGCATACCTACATACTCTTTTACGATGTTTATCATTAGGAGAATAGTCATTTATATCCCTATTTATGAGCACGTAATGAAATTTTGTTTACGGGTTCATCTAGTCAAAATTAATATTACTAATTTAGAAATTCGCTAAGTAGTACGCAGGTCTGCTGCGACGGGGGTATTACTATAAGGGTTTGTAAGGAAATATAAGTTAAAACTTGCATAACGAATGTGCATACCAAATTTGATCAATTTCTGTTATTTTTATTTTCACCATAAACCCAATGGGGGAAGTATATAGGTCTGTCGCCATATGGATTTTGTAAGTAAATAAAGTATATACCTTTTCTAATGAATGTACATAAACAATTTTATAAATCTATGTCAATAAATAAGCAAGATAGAGAGTTTTGTTGATTTCCCATAAGAAAACCATGGAAAACTTATATTTGGATTTTCTCCATAACCATATAAGCTAAATAAAAAATTCAAAATAGAAAATTGTTTGTTTTTTGAGCTCTTTTAAATAGTTTAGGTTAAATTTGTTGTATTTTATAAACTAAGGTTAAAAAAGCCAAAAACCAAAAGGTAACCCTTTTAAAACCCCATAAAACCCGGTTAATGTTGTCCGATCATTCTGGTTTGCAAACTCGATCAAGTAAATGCTGCCTTACACCCCTGTACCAAATTTGATCAAAATCGGCGTTTTGGTTCAAAAGTTATCGTGTTAACTGACATATACATATATACATGTATAATATATATATATATATATATATATATATATATATACATATATATCAATTTGAATGAAAGGTGTTTTTGGCTTTGGGGGACCTTAACACGAAAAAGTAACATGGTCCCGGTCTTAGGTCTTACCGTGACTACTACCGTAAGAGCGTATTCCCTATAGGTAAATTCGCTAAAACTCCAATATTCAAACAGCCCTGGAGCCCAAACGGTTCATCGGAGAAAAACAAATAGGGGGTGCATTTTGTAGCAAATTTTGTGTACTTTAATTTTTATAATATACATTATTTACGAAAAGTTAATAGTTCTTGAGTTATAAGCAAAAAATTACAAAAAAATAAAAATTTTTCACATTTTTTCCATTTTTGACAATGTTCCGTCAATAAATTTTGTTAGCAAACCTCAGATTCGGATTCAGCACCCCAAAAAATATAAGAAACAAAAGAAATCAAAACTACCCCAATTTTTTCTAGTGAGGGGAACTTTTGAATACAAATTTACTGGATTACCTGGATGACTCAATGGTAGAACGACCGGACCTTAAGCCGTACTGCTGCGAGGACAGATCACCAACAGAGACTACGGCATTGCTCAGTCTGACACGCAGCAGTTTCTCCAACACTTTTCCAGTAGTATTAAGCATGCACAGGGACCGAAAATAAGAGGGGGTTCTCGGCATGCTCTTGGCGGGGATCAGGACAAGGCTGGTTCCCTTCCAGGAAGAAAAACACGTCTTCTACAAGACACGCGTTGAATATGTCGAGTAGAAGCCTTGGGTTCTCCTCCACAACGACCATGAGCACCTCCACCGAAAAGCCTTAGGGGTCAGGCACTCTTTTAGGCCTCAGGAATCAGATGGTGGTGGTGAGTTACTCTTCCTGGGAAATCGGGAAGGTACCGACCTACCCGAAGTTCCTAACTGGCCTAACGGGGTGTCAGAAAAACAAGGTATCCATGACGGCGATAAAGGCTTGTGGTTCCATGGCCGCGGGTGGTGAGCCAACCCCTAACTTGTGGGTTACAATTTAGTAGTGCGTACTCAAGTGGTTATTGCAGATGGCCTGACACAACTGTTTCCAGCACCTACCTTTGCTTTATTGCTTGTTTTGGCACCGCGAAACTCACGCCGGGCGGCCTTTTGCTCGGCCGATCTGGCATTCGCATCAGGTTGATTACTGGCTCGTTTCACTTTCGTCGGAAACCAAGGCATCTCTTCTCGAGTTCCATGGTTTTGGGGGTCCACCAGTAAACTGGCATCTTTCCATGGTGGTGGGGCACTCCGGGCATTGACTGTTCACACATGAGACTGATCGTCAATTTGGCCAGATCTGAGTCTTTTGCAGAGTTGACAACACTCTTGGTCTATGATTTTTCCTTTTTTCTTTAGAAGACTCGTGTTCCATTGACGATACATAGGAGCAGGTTTGGCACGAGGTTGTGCGGACTTAGGAAGAATATTTATTAAAGTTTGTTATAATAATTCCTTTATCTTAGCAATGAAGATCTCATTGATATACTGAAAGTATTCTTTTAATGAAATACTCCCTTATGTTCTTATGTTACTTTCAAAGATTTAAGCTTATTACTTCATTTGAAATTTCTCTCTTTTTCAATTTGGTGGTCAACTTAAAAATTTTAAATACGAACCTCCCAATTTGTCATGTCATTTTTGGATTTCATATGCTTTTTACAACTCATAATTTTTCTATAAACCTAACAATCAAATATCTAAGGGAAATATAATTTTATTTTTTTCCATCGTGTTAAGCCATTATTACAAATATTTTTCAATATTTGTCCCGTAAGAATAACATGGAGACGAACTTTCATTGCCTTAATCTATAAAACCAATAAGTAAAATACCTAAAATATTTTTTTATAATGAGTTAATGAATGTTTATGTCATAACAAAGTTACATGTATGTAAACTTTACGTTGGAAAATAATGTTATTCATGATTAAATGCAAATTGTGTGCTAGATGTTCTAAAATAATATTTTAATGCACATTTTATTTATTGTTGTGTTAAGTATGAAGAAACTTTTGGAATGAAAGACTTTTAAATAGATTTATATGATTTTAGATTTTTGTGTTAACTAAGTTACTGTTTTTTTTTTTTTTTTTACAGTACTGGCTATGTATATTTCGCGCCGGAAGATGCTTCACACAGTTATATCCGGAATAAGTTGGGGGTACAATTGCTGAGAATTTACACCGGATTTATATTCACATACGATTCCGGATAAACATTCTGGGTTTTTATTAATTGACTATGAAATTTCAGGATTAAAATCCCATATTCAGACGAAAAATAAAGAATTCATTCATATAGATTTTTTCATTTCTTTGTATAAAAAAATCTACAATCTGGCTTACAACATTACAGTAAGGAATATTTAGACGAACGACCCTAAAAACCAAACACCAATGTTTTTTATACAAAATTATTGCTACATCACACTAAATGATATCTGCGTTCGTAGGTTAAAATTCATTTCGTTCTTCTACAACAATTTATCTTTCACGCATTTTTTTACACGACAAATTTTATTCTCTGATTGGACTCTTGAAATTTATGTATCACCTTTGAGGTAGTGTTAAATTAGAAATGAAGTAATAGTCCAGTACTTTGATTTTGAAAAAGGTATTTTTTATGGGGAATCTTCTCAGTAGTTGAAAAGGAATTAAATCATTTCTACAAATTAAAAAACGTTCCATTAGTATAGGTGTATATACTGTATTTTATGTATTTTTATATACAGAGGTATTGTGAACTTTGGAAACGGCTTGAAACATTTATTTTTATTTTAGCTAGAATTTTGAATCTATTAGAATTCAAATGTAGGTTAAAAACCAATTTTTTTTTAATTTATAGCTTGGTTTCCAAGTCTGATGGGGGTCGGCCAGTCAAAAATCAGTAGATAATCTATAACTTAAGTGTGTGACAATATGTACATACAAAATTAAAAACTCTAACTTAGTAGAGTACAATGTTGCCAACCCGACTTCAAAGGGATTACCGAGAATTAAATTCTTCACCTTTTGAATTCAAGTTTCGGAATAATATCTTTATAAAAGAAAGACCTTTGAAATGATATACAATATGACAATATCCAATTTACTTTTCTTCCAGACTCTCTCCATTAGACATCCCTAAGGTAAGTCTTGAAGAAAATTCACCTTCCTATAACATGTAAGTTATTTTAAGAGTCTTTACTTTCTTAATAATATGCCACAAACTAGACCTAAAACTCTCAAATATGTTCGAAATTATTGCATTTTTTTAGATTCAGCATGATAAATCATTTATAAATTTTTGGTTGTTGATATATATTTCCTGTTTGTTGGTTGTTTGGCGAACAAGTTACTTTAGTCTTATATATTGTAAGATAGCTGAGTGTCCTTTGTAATCCATTTAGCTTTTAAAAATTTAAAAAATAAAATAAATCATAAAAATAACTAGTTTTGGATTAAATATTGGCATTTTTATGTAAAATAATAGATTTATTTTATTTGAAACCTACTGTTTTACATGATTGTAGTAGATAGATAATGATAAATTTGAAATAAAATCATTTTAACTGACCGATCCGTTTTTAATAGTCACCTCATTAAAACTATAACTTAGTTGAGATGTTTAATGACATTGCGTTATAGCTTAGGAAGTGTCACTGAAGATAAATATTGCAATATGGTTGTGATAATAAAATACAAAAAGATAATAATATTATTTACATTTTTATAGCGGCTCGTGCCTACGCACAGGCGTTTTGCCTATGTAGGCACTTTTTCCATTATTAATATTTTACTTAGTAGAAATTATTTTTTCGTTATATTATAATATTGTGCATTGTAAATTATCAATTGTTTGTGTTAGGGAAAATAAACGAATTTGATTTGATTTTATTTTATTTGATTCTATCTTGATGAATACAATCGTTTGCACCATATCTACTTCCTGTAATTGTTGTTTGAGGGAATGTATTTTTTTATGTTCTTACGTTAGCAATGGCGTTTCTTAAAACAGTTTCATCCCAGAATACCAATACCACATTACCCTGAAACCTCGATTTCGATCAGCTGTTGGCAGACCGCCAGGATATCCGACTCCGACCATTGTACTGATGGTGATTGTGTCCGGGACCCGGCCGTAGATGTTATCAAATAATTACTACCAATCAATATGAGTATACCATCGTGTAGGTTACTAATGTGTTAACGTGGCCGACCATGGCTGGCAATCAGCTTTTTGGCGCTGTCGTAACCGATGGTTGGGATATCCTACTACGACCGTTGTGCTGATGGTGATTGTTCCATGGACCTGGCCATAGATAGTCTCTCGTGATTACTACCAGACCCAAAGTTATTACCATCGTGTGCGCTACTAATGTGTAAGTAACATGGCCGATACCTGTCACAGATCAGCTGTTTGGCGTTGTCGTGGCAAACAGCCAGGATATCGACTCTGGCCAATTTAGTGATGGTGATTGTACACGCTACTGGTCCATAGATAGTTTAGTCCAATTAGTGCTAGTCTCAGTGATGTAACATTTATAAACAACCATTATTTCAATAACAAAATTTAACCATAGCTTAAATATGAATTCCAAACGTTTTACAATTTACTAATTTTAAAATTATCCGACATTTTATTAAGAATTTTTTTACTATAGTACAAGTTAAAATAAAATAATATTATGTTCACTTTAAATCAATTGAGTACAATACAGATTTTATGCATTTTTTCTTATAATATACTCACATAAGTTGGCCTACGGTAATTAATAAACGTTAAGAATTATTCATTTTTAAATTGATTTACGTAGTGCAAGTTTGACCAATCCTTGCACGTTCTTTTTCATAGTATTATGGTAATCATTCTATTAAGTTGTTAACCAATACCTACCTTACAGTTAGCACATGTTTTAACAAGAATGCTTGAAAGTAGGTAGTTTACTATTTTTGTTTACATTTAGACAACTGTTTGAAATTTATTCTTGGTTTACTTTTCGTTGTTATTTCTTTTGCCTTGTTGATAACGCATAAGAAAAATGTTAAAAATTACAATTTTTAAACTTATTTTAAACAACAAACAATTTTTATACGGTGTAGAGGCTGTTTCTTATGTTTGAACCAACTCGCCCTCCCCTTAATGCAAAATTAAAGCAAAATACAACCACTAGTTTTCAAAACGTGGAAAATACATCGCCACAGACACTCCTTATATTAGAGTCTAGGATTTACTCTTTACGTTACTCTGCATTAATCATTATAGAATATTATACTAATAAAAAACTTACCTTGTTCATAATAAATACAAAAAATAATAACATCAAAACGAAAAATCTTTGGAGCCACTTTTGCTTTACATATTTTCATTAGTTAATTAATTAGAGCAGCTAAACAACACGCTGTATCCACGTCAAATGAGGCAATGACAAACCCAATAATGTTCTAGTGACAATTAATCATTGTGCTCCCATGACAAGTTCTCTCTCTTGCTCTCCACTACTGGGCAATATGTCACTGATAAAGATCCTACATAGGCAACAAGTCCTACAAAGGCCTACACGTCGATCTATGAAGAACATCAAAGTCCCTTTTGAATCGAAAACAACACAGTTTATTAATAATATAGAAATATTATTATCAATTTATAACTTCATTGTCTTCAAGTTTTTTTTCAATTTCATATTGTTTGAATTAGCAATTATTAAAAATCAAGTTTGAGATATTGTTTTAGATATTTGCAAATGATTTATATATTGTTTTAAATAGCATCATTTTCACATTTTTAACTACAAGGCAAGGCATGTAACTTATAGAGTATGAATCTTTGCTTGTAGTAAAACATTTAAAGGTGATTTTTTATTCAGTTCTAAGTCTTGTTCATTTTAATTTATGCAAATATTAAAGTAAGATCCTCTTCAAAAGCAAAAGATTTTTCTAAATTATATTTCTCAAAGTGTATATTTTTAATATATTTACTATACACTGTAAGTAAACAAAAGAATTGTTGATAGTTAATTAATTACTTATTGTTTAACCTAACAGACAATTAAATATTTTAGTAACTTTTTTGCAATCATGTAGTACTTTCACTCGATGGTCAAGAAGGTAAACCCGGGTTCAGATATATTACATCATATGTTAACTAACCGGTTCGTTGAGGTAAGTTTGCAATCGGTTTTAGTGTTATATAAATATGATTACTAATCCTATAACTAATTTTTAATAATTGAACTTTAATGCTCTAAAACAATGAGAGAGAAGGTTGGTACATGTTTGTTCAGGGGGGGACTTTTTGTTATTTCTCATGGGAAAACAACTTACATCCGAAGGTAATTTCAATTCTTATAATATGTATTGATAAAAACTGTATGTATTTATGAAAACTAAAACTAAATTAATGTAGGCTGTAAAAATGGTAGTTGATTATTTTGACACTGCTTGGTATGAAGGTGTCATGTAGATTTATCCCCTTACCGTAATTTCCAACCGTTTTTGAGAGTTGTGGCATTTAGAAGAACTCAATTTTACTAGCAAACTGTACTGCTATAACAGTCATACCTGTAAAATTAGTTTTGAGCGACAAATGAAAACAGAGTTTGAATTGAGGATTATAAGAGATTTATAGAACAGTTTGTTTCGGAATGCAAGGAAGTGAAGTGGTTTTGAGAGGAAAGAAAATTCGACAGGTGAAAGGTTTTTACATGGATATTCTAGGCTTACCTTATGATCCAAAAATGTCGGTTTTATGGAGAACTAGGATTCAATGTCGAAATTCTATCATCCGTCCTCTTTTTTTCTAGGTGTAAGATAGTAGTGGGGTTTGGTTACTTTCAAAACGGAAGTCGTGCCAATTGCCAGCCGCTGCCGGCCAGCTGCCATCGGCCAGCTGCCAAATCAGTCGCTGCCGCCATATGCTATGCCATATAGCTTTAGGTGGGGAGAGGCTAAATCAAATGAAGGGGTGGAGAAGGGGTGAGGAGATGGTGTTAATTTTTGAAGTAGGAGTTAGTGTATAAAGGAGAGGGGATAATTGCTTCAAGGTCATACGGAGGGGGTTTTAAAAAAGACTGAACTCTAAGAGTTCAGTTTATCGGTGATCATCATACAGATCAGTCGAAACCGACAAGGGATTGAAGAATAGCTTCTACATCATTTATTGTTGTAGAAGATACATCTGGAACTTGTACAGGGTTCTGAGGAGTTGTTGAAGTTGAATTTCTAGAAGGATTTTCCCTTGGATGAGTTGTTGATGATATTTCATGAACTTGAACATTTTCTTGGTTGGTTTCCATTATTATTGTAGTGTAAATTAGAGTGGAGATGTTGTTAGCTGAAGAGCATAGAAGATAATGAAGTAGGAATTATTGTCGGGGCCCTTATATAGGGAATGGTGGGGGTAAAATAAAAAAACTTGTTGAACACAGTCGATAGGTGTAACAAGTTCTAAGTTATTTAAGTGTAACATAGAACGTAAAATGTCGTAAATAACACTATCATCAACATTAACCTGAGAAGTTGTTGAACAGTATAATGGGTTAAAACTGTACTTCTTCCTAACTCTATTTAAATTAGTTTTACACTTTGAAATTGAAGGTTTAGAAGTACTTCGTAATATGTGTTGTGTTCGCAAAAGCTTTAATTTTAAACATTGTGCAGTCATTATAATCGATGTGTTAAGTTCAGAAGTTAAAAGAAGACTGAGATATAAAATGAAGTGTAAAAGAAATTGAAACAGAAAGCCAGAGTAGTAATTTTATAGGTTAGAATTTACAAAGGCTATTTCATGGATAATTCTAACCTCAAACCTAGTAAGTGAAGTAGTCATAACATAAAACTAACGAAAGATGATGACCGAGCGGATGCGAGGCAATGAATGTTTGTAGCGAGATAAACTACCCACCTTTATAGAGGCAATAACTCCAGCCAGATGGCGGCAGATGGCAAGCAAATGACTGGTTGACCGACTTTCACTTGAGTAGTAAGAGAAGTAGGGTTCTGTGTCTATCCCTACTCCTTGGGGTCAATGACCGACCGGAAAGGTCAATGACCTCCCCCCCCCCCCCGAAAAAATGGAGCCCCCCCCCCTTCCCCTTCCCCTACTCTTTCCCCCACTCCTTCCCCCACTCCTCCAGGTCAATGGCCGGTCACCACCGGTTGTTGACTTTATGTGGTGAAACCAGACTAAATATGGCAGCTGCCATGGATAATTCTAACCTCAAACCTGCTGCGCATGCAACGAGTTCTCCGGATCGGAATGAGTCTATGCTATGCGCATGCGCCTAGTCCTGTATTACTCACTTTAGCGCTACTGCACATGGATAATTCTAACCTCAAACCTTGGTTTTGTGTTGTTGCGCATGCGCCGCTCCCTACTTCTTTACCTTTCTTTTATACTGCTGTGAACTGGACTGGATTGAACACTGTACTGGAGTGAAACAACTTCCCCCACTCCTTGAAAACCCGAGGAGCGATAGGAGCTATACCTTTGCTTCAGTTGCTAACAAACTTTCATAGCGAAAGGTTGTTGGCGACTCAGCAAGAAGTTTCAAATATATAGTAGGCCTATATATATTTGAACTTCTTCTACTATGTTGCGTTTTTTAATGCAATGTGGTATGTGTGTGTGTGTTTAGTTGTAAGGTGTATTTAATTTAAGAAATAATTTGCGCATTGCGATGTTAGTTATAAGTTGGGTTTAGCATTAAGGTGTATTAATTTTTAAGAATAATGATGGTATTTAGCATTAAGGTGTATTAATTTTAAGAATAATGATGGTATTTGGTTGTGTTGAATTATTTGGTTTTTAATAATGATGTGTTGGTACTAATAATTTATGTTTGTTTTGTGCATTTGTTTTGCCTTACAGCTAGATGTTAGGGGGTAGATTAACTGTAAATTCAGAAGTTCAGTTGAACTTCATTTAAAATGGGTGGGACATCCGCAAGCCGGACTTTTTTTTTGCATTTTGTTTAGGAATATGATGGGTGGGATTAGTTTGGGTGGGGTTAGAGTTGCGTTTCTGCATTAGGTGTTCCAGTTTCCCTTGGAATTCACGGTTACGGTAGACCCGGACCGGACCGTTACGGTAGACCCGGACGGTCCAAACAAAATTGCGTCGATGTCCCTTGCAGAACGTAACTAGTGGGTTGGGAGTGGGAACCGTTAGGCAAACAGGGTGGTGGGAACAGTATTACTGTTCCCATCACCTTGGATCATTATAAATCTTGAATGACCTTGACCCACTTTTGGAAGGGTCAATGACCCCCCCCCCCTCCCTTCCCCCACCAGTCCTTCCCCCACCTCCCGGGCCAATGACCGGTCATGGCCGGCTGCTAACCCCTCTCATTTGCATACCGTTATAAAAGACGCGTTGGCCGGGGCTAGTGTTTCATTCCGATTCCAGACGTTAGGCTGTGAACTTGGAGTTATAACGATGTCTTCTGTGCCTACTACTACTTCTACTACTTCTACTACTTCTACCACTTCAACTTTTACTTCAACTTCGACTTCGACTTCTACGGCTGTTACTGCATCAAACAAAACTCTTCGCTTGAAAAACTGTCCGGATTGGTATAAGAAGAAGCTTTCATCTGAACCTTCAACTTCTGGAGCTATTCTTCCGCCAACCAACACTTCTAGACTTCGCAGTATTTTTTCACCACCTTCACCTTCGCCTTCAAACAACTCCGCACCACCATCAACTATGATGCCGCCACCGCAGAAGCCAGTTCCCCGTCTTAATACCCCTTCCATTGAAACTATTGTTCATCACCTTAGTACACCCATTATCCCACTATCACCATTGCCTCCTACCCCACCACTTGCTACAGTTGAAGACCATACCTATCACAAAACTAATTCCTCTAAACCAGCTCCTAAACCTGCCCCTAAACCTGCCCCTAAACCTGCTCCTTCAGAGCAATTTCGATCATTACAAGAAGAGCGTCGTAGGGCATTTAGCCGTCCCACTACTTGCCCTGAAATGCTTATTAAGGGAATTAAGAAAGGATCAGCTTGTGGGAGGAAATGTGTTAAAAATGAAAGTTTTTGCCGTGTACATATCGTGAAACATATTTCTGAACCACAACTGACAGAAACCCCCACTGTTGAAGACAATCCTAAAATAATATCCGTCAGAGGAGAGAGGCTTAAGAAAGGTTTGAAATATTTTTTTCTAAGTGTTGTTGACCACCAACACATTTTGGCAAAATGTAACGGCTTAAAATATAAAATTAGAGTTTGTGAGAATTTGTGTAAAGAGAAGAGATTTAACACTTTAGATTCTCAAGACTTTCTCCTCAGGGATAAAAAGGATCGTATTACAAGGTGGGGGCGTAAACAGTAAATTCACTTAGTTTTTTCCAAATTGTTGCTAAAAAAAAATAATGGGGGAGAAACACAACGCGTTATAGCGTTGTGTTTCTCCCCCATTATTTTTTAACACTCTAAGTCTCGTGACCTACTTTCATGTGAGTAGTGAGTAAAGGATGGTTCTGTGTTTGTCTGCATTCCTTCGGGTCAATGACCGGACCTGAAAGGTCAATGACCCCCCCCCCCCCCGAAAAAATGGAGCCCCCCCCCCCTTCCCCCACTACTCCTTCCCCTACCAGTCCTTCCCCTACCACTCCTCTGGGTGAATGGCCGGTCATGACCGGTTGTCTACTTTCATTTAACCGTTATACTAGCTACTCCAGAGTCTTCATTCCAATCCGTGAGGCCACTGCCGCAACATGCCTACTCTATTAGAATTATGTTTGCGACAGATAGTTTCAAATATAGTGTTGGTGGAACTTGCATTTCAAGATGCAAACCTTCCACTAACACTACGTCAAGAAGTGTATTCTTTTTATAGGGAAAATTTTGGAGTTTTTCATTACCTTCAGTATAAATTTATGGATGGAACAAATATGTGTCCAGAATGCGGTTCGGCTGCAATAGGAAATGGAAGATTGGATTTTATAATAGATGGTGGAGTTTATGAATACAAATCTTACTTGTCATACAAGTTTATCATCCCAGAAGAAGAAAAATGCGATATTTGTGCACTTAATTTGTACAAGTTTATACAAGCCGATCCTGCTGAAATCCATTTGGAAAACAACATTGAAGTCCCTTATTTTTTTATGCCTTAAGCTCCATAGCAGTCCACCAAACCCAGCCAAACGGCCCTTTTCAGGGCCACCTAAGACTTAAATTTAGGGATGTAAGCTATTTAGCTTACATGCGACTTAGCAGAAATAAGTTCTGGTACATGGCTAGTTTGATCCGTGTAGTAGTAAGCAAAGGAGGGTTCTGTGTCCATCCCCACTCCTTAGGGTCAATGACCGGACCTGAAAGGTCAATGACTCCCCCCCCCCGAAAAAATGGAGCCCCCCCCCCTCTCCCCCACTCCTTCCCCCACTCCTTCCCCCACCTCCCGGGCCAATGACCGGTCATGGCCGGCTGCTAACCCCTCTCATTTGCATACCGTTATAAAAGACGCGCCGGCTATGGCTAGTGTTTCATTCTGGTTTCTTCCACCACTCTTGTTGCTTCGCCGCTCTTGTTGCTTTGTTCCTGCCAGTTTTAATATCTTTATTTTTAAAATGCTTCCTTACTTTAATGAAAATTTTAATCCTTCAGAAAATGCAGATGTTTTTCAACCACCTGAAGATGGTTTCCAACATCATGAAGAAGATGCTTTCCAAGAACATGAAGAAGATGTGATAGAAGACATGGATAATAGCAGTGAAGATGAAAGTGAAGATGACAGTGAAGATGAAATTGAAATTAATGAACAATTCAAAGTATATTTTATAGAAACACAATTTCCTTTTGATGTAGTTGAAAGATTTATTTTTGAAGCACATAGATGGCTAAATTTAGGATTCAACATTATAATTGGTTCACCTATTGTCTACAATAACAGTAACTTCTTCCTTCTAACTCCAAATGATCGAGAACAAATTCTTACTTGGCAGGACGATGTGATGAGATCATACGAACTGAACATTGGTGTTGGGTACTTTGTTGCAAGAGTGGCTTAATAACCACATTACCCTTCCCCCACCTCCACCCTATCCCTTCCCAATCCTTATTCCTTCCCCCTCCCCATATTTAAAATTTATAAAAGTGGGGCTATGAACCTTCAGGTTTCTAGTCTGTACTCGCACTTTGTGCCGTGAAGTACATCTCTTGTATTTTTTTCTCCACCTTTTAAAATATTATTTGTTTGAAAAAATGCCTCCTAATGTGAATTACCATTTTAATTCTTCCGAAATTTCCGATGTTTTTGTACAACCTGAAGACATTTTAAATAATGGTAGTGAGAGTGAGAGTGAAGACGATGATGATTATAGTGTTGAACTTAGTGAAGAACGTAAAGTTATAGCAATTGATCCACAATTTCCATTTGATACAATAGAAAAGTTTATGGTTGAAGCTAATAAATAGTTAAATTTAGGATGTTATATACGAATTGACTCTTTTATATTGTATGGTGATAGTCATTCTTTACTTGTCACACCAAATGACAGAGACCGCATGTTGCAGTGGGCACAATCTATGATGGAGTGCTATGAACAAGGTGTAGACACTGGTGGCTATTTTCTTGCACAAGTAGTGTAATAACAAAAATTACCTTTCCCCCACCATACACCCTATCCCTTCCCAATCCTTATTCCTTCCCCCTCCCCATTTTTAAAATTAATAAAAAGGCGGGCTATGAACCTCCAAGTTTCTAGTCTGTACCTACACCTTGCGGCATGAAGATGCTTACTAGAATTGATGGTTTTATAGCCAATGATATTAATATATGGAGTTTGATAACAAACTTACGGATGAAAATTGAAGAAAAAATTATGGCAAACAATGAGCTAGGAGTTATAGTTTTTGTTTCATTAGTAGAACATTTTGAAATTTTGTATAGTATAAAAGTAACAATTAACAATATTAATGAACTATTTCCTTGGACAATTTTTATTCGCAATAAAGTTGAAGAGCAGAAAATTATAGTAGATGTGACAGCAATGAAATATAACCTAGATAGAGAAGAATAGATATAAACCCCCTCCTATTACTTGGTTTTGCAAAAATAGTGGGGGTAGGAGTATATATAAGACTAAGTAAGCAATGCATAGTTTGTTATTTGAAGTAAAAGAAGTAGTAAGGAAACATGTTGTCTAGAGATACTCCATTTATTAATTATTCTCAAGTTAAAGATGTTTTTGAAAGCACAAATGAAATACAGGAAGAAAATATAGAGGAAAATTATGACGAAACTGATAATGATTCTATGATGGAAGAGGAAGAAATGGTACAGATTGAACAAGAACTATTTGAAGAAATGATAAATGATAGTGATGAAGATATAATTAAGGAAGCTATTGAAATATTTATATTGGATTCATAATTGGAATCACCCATATCACCTTTACTGTCTTCTGAATCTGAATCTGAATTGGACTAAGGTACCCCCACTATTTTGAAGAAGTAGTGGAGGGAAAATATCCCCACCACAAGTTAAAAGTTGGTGGGGGAATGTTTATAAATGTGTTAAATATTTGTGCAGGAGATCAGTCTTAAAGAGACTAGTGACCGAAGATGTTTCGTAAAATACCTTTTGATCCTTCATACTACAATCTGTTTGATATACATCGTTTTCCAGACATTGAGGAGAAATTGTACAAGAAATTTTGTTCTCTACTGGATAAACCACAAAAACTACCACCTAATACTTTTACCTACAAGCTACCTATCATGGACAAGGACGATGTAAGCAAGATACCATTAGTTCAAGTCAAATTTTTGGAAGAAAAAATTTTTGTTTGTGTGAGGGAAGTATTTCACAATGATTATTCAAAAAAATTGGCTTTCAACTTTATTCAAGAACATGCGGGATCTGAAAGAGAACAGTATCCCGAACCATATTACAAATATCTTTTCGAGAATGGAGCGAGTGTAACGGTAGAAATAACCATTACATTAGTATAACTCTCCCTACCATTGACGTCTCCCCACCATTGGCATCTCCCCACTACTGACTTAAATTTGATGGATAAATGTGTTGACTATCTGTGTAGAAGCTCACTCTTCAAGAAATTGTTGATGAAAATGTTTCATCATGTACCGACTTCTTCCTTCAGGGAAAAACAAAGATTAAAACGACTAGAAAAAGAAAGACAAGACCGAGAAGATATGAAGATGGAATTCAATAGACTACAATTTCAAATACCAGGAATTGAACTTGGAGCACCAAGATTGAAAACTCTCCACTGGGCTGGAAGTTATATCAAATTTTTGAAAGTACAAGTTGAAGCAAGAGATCTAAAATTGAAAAGATTAGAAATGGAAAATCGAGAATTGAAGAAATTAATATCACACATGTCTGGTAATACAACTGTTCAAGAAGGTGAAGAAGAAGGAAAAGAAATTTTAGGAATCTAAATTATCAGCACCCCTTTTAGAGAATAGGGAATAGATCACTTTGTGGTAATGTAATAACATGCCGCTTAGTGATCTATTCCCAGTTCTCGCTTAATATCCGATGACCTTGACCTACATAAAAGTGGTGGGGGTAAGAGCATATAAAGAGATAGTTATGGATATAACTTTCAGTACAAGTCTAACACTATGGACAGCTTGTTAGTTTTGTGTTTACAACAAATTATCAATAATGGGTTTCTTTACCGTTATATAATAACATCAAATAAATGTGAAATACCTCAACCAATTCGTGAAATGGTCATGAAATTTAAGAAGGACAATAGTGGATTTGGTATTTATCTTGCTTTTATTTTTGAAGATGGAACAAAAATGTGTCATGATTGTGGAAAAGCATCTGTTTTAGACTTTGAACAATTTGAAGATGATGGAGGTAAATTAGTTCACCTTGTAAAAGGCCAAGTGATGAAATTTGAAACAGTCAAGAAAAAATGTAACATTTGTGCACAAAACTTGTTTGAATTTATTAAGTATAGTGCATTAAAATCATGATATCCCTTCTACATATGAAGAAGGTGGGGAAGAAAAAGAGTGGGGATTATAAAGTGGTGGGAGAACTTGTATAAATGTAGGCTGTTTGAAGAGACTTTTAATATTGTTGCAGCATTTGTTGAAACAACATGCAGTTCGAAGTTTGCCATTTTAAAATTAAATATGAAGATTGGAGCTCTGTTGCAGGATTTGTCAAGTCTAAAGAAGATAATCAAAAGTTGCTAAATGTACATTGCTATATTCACAATGAAGAAAGTCATGACAAAATAATGGCATATTTAAACACACCTAATGTAACATCAGAAAGCTCTGCATTTATAAAATATTTAAAAGAAGAAGATTTGGATGTGACCCTAGAAGTTTGGTATCTAATTTAAATTATTGTGGTGGGGGAAATGTAGAAGTTATTGGTGGGGGAAATGAGATAAAACCAGCAAAATTGTAGAACAGAATTCACTCTATACAACGATGGAGCATCCTTCCACAACACCTGTATTGGCATCTGTGGATTGGCATCAAAATTATCAACCAAATACTTCAAGTTCAAATTGTTATGAAAATCATCAGCCTAGCACTTCAAATTCAAATTGGTATGAAAATCAGCTGCCTAGTACTTCAAGTTCAATTTGGTATGAAAATCAGCAACCGGCCACTTCAAGTATAAATTGTTATGGAAATCAGCAAACTATTACTTCAACACAAAATTTCTATGAAAATCAACAGCCGACAACATCAACTAATTTTTGTACATCAGTATTTAAAGTATCAAAACCCCATTTGGATTGTAATAAGTTAATATCAGCTCAATCAGGAAGAATCAGGAAAAACACATACATGAGAGAAAGGTGCAAGAAAGAAAGGATAGAATTTACAAAATTACAGTTAACAGTTCCCTCTATTAAAGTGGGATGTACTAGAATACAAACTTTGCAAGCAACCAATGCATATTTGTTGGAATTGTTAGAAAGAATTGAAAAGTTGGAGAAGAAGAATGAACATTGTAAAAAGTAAACACTCATTCCCCCCAAGAAAAACAAAAAAAAAAAATAATAAAATAGTAAAATGAAAAAAAAGTAGATGTAGAATAGAGAGCGAGGAATAGATCACTTTGTGGTAATGGACTAACATGCCACTTAGTGCTCTATTCCTCGTTCTCGCGTTATATTGGATGACCTTGACCTACATTAGTAGGGTGGGGGAAATTGAAAATGGTGGGGGAAAGTGTATAAAGGAGAAGCCTACTGTAGAGGAATCACTCTGAAAGTAAATTTGTCAGAAGTATGGACTTGACCACAAGCAAAGAAGAAGATAGAAAACAAAGATTTCGAGAAATGGCTAAAGTAAGAGAGTCAAGAATAAGGTTGAGATTTTACAAACTACAGAGATTGATTCCTGGTGTTAAGTTAGGAGAAATAAGATCAAGAACGGTAGACATGGCGGCTGATTACATCAGTTACTTACAATCGGAATTAATGATAAAGGAAGCAAGAATAGAAGAGCTGGAGCACAAGATAAAACAACATATTGAAACATCGAACAATGAACCTATAAATTGTGTAATAAAAGAAGAAGATGTAAAAGACTTAAATTAAACAAAACAAAAAAATGAACTTGGACTTTGGTTATTGATTGGACACTTCTTAGAGAATGGGGAATAGATCACTTTGTAGTAATGAATCATCATGCTGCTTAGTGATCTATTCCCAGTTCTCGCTTAATCAAAAATGACCTTGACATACTTAGCAAAATATCATATAAGCCGGATCAAAAACAGTTATTCCTCATTTACTGGAAATGGCTCCTGTGGACAACACCGATTATCCAAGGAAATCTATGATTGAAATATTGTATAAAATTCAATTAGAGGATTTAAATATGGAAGAAGATGAAAATAATAGCGAAACTTCAGAAGTAGAAACTATAAATGATATGGATGTGGATGTAACAACATCAGAAGAAGAAAATGCCAATGATGTGGAGAATGAAAATTTGGATATGGATGTAGTAATATCAGAGTCTTCGTCATCATTTGAATATGAAGAAATACATATTGAAACTCCAATTCATATAGAGAATACTAATGAAGAATCTGTTTGTAGAAGATTAATATTTTGTCCAAGACGTTTGTTTTCTTCTGAAAGTGAAGAAGAAGAAGAAGAAGATGAAATAGTAGTGGGGGAACTATTATAAAAGAAGGAAAGGGAGAGCTCATTTCATTTCTTGGCGAAATTTTGAAGAGTGAACACCACCAAACATGTATCATTGCGATAAATGTTTGGAATCGTTTAATGATGATATTCTGTTAGAAATACATAAGGAACTAATTCACAACAACATAGAAGAACAAGAAGAACAAGAAGAACAAAATGAAATAACAGCAAGACCTACAACAACTTTACCAAATTTACAAGTATCAGCTTTACCCGGAAAGGTAGTAATGCATCATAAGATTCAAAATGAAGATTTAAACTTAGAAGAATTTATTAGAGAAACAAAACCAATCATCAGTAGAACTTTAAAAGAAGAATTAAAAAGATTAAATTTTCTCAAATTTGGATTACTACTAGAAGCTATGTTTATAAATGTACAAGAAGAATTATCACCAAGAGGATTTATAACTAAAAATCAAACTATCATAGGAAGTTCAGACATTGATTCAATAGTTGAAAAATGTATAGAAGAAATATTAACTAAAATTCAGGAACATGAAGGACGAGGATCAGGGTGGAGTCTTATAAGTATTGAAGGATTAAATATAAGAGTTCATAAACATGGATATGGACTAATGGGATCTAGTTATATTCGTTTACCAAAAATAATTGAGGATACAAGATCATGTGTTAATGTGAAAAATCAAGATAACGAATGTTTTAGATATGCGATGACATGTAAATTTGTACCAAATCATTGTAATGAACCAAACCAGCACTATGAAAATCAAAGATATAGATATAACTTTCAAGGAATTAGTTATCCTGTATCACTAAAAGATATATCAAAATTTGAGAAGAAAAATCCCGGCACATCTATTAATGTTTTTGGATTAGATAGTTCAAATAAAGTTTATCCTTTACGTATTGCTAAAGAAGAACTAGCAGATCATACAGATTTACTACTACTAACACAAGGAGATGTATCTCATTATGTGTATATAAAGAAATTTGACTCTCTTGTTAATAAACAACTTTCAAAAAATCGAAACAAAAAGCTGATCTGCAAAAGATGTTTTAATTTCCAACGAGAAGGAAGACAAGGAATGGAATGGTTACAAGAGCACAAAAGATTATGTAACAATAATTATGAAGCAAAAATTATTTTACCTTCAGAAAGCAGAGCATTTGTTACATTTCAAAAAGTTCATCATCAATATCGTATCCCTATAGTTGTATATGCTGATTTTGAATCAACACTAATTCCTATAGAAGATGAAAATTGTGAAGCTAAAAAAAGTGTCAAATATCAAATGCATAAACCAAATAGTTTTTGTTTAATGGTTAAATCAACATTATCAGAAGAACATTTAAACCAATATGGATTAACTTCAGAACCTCTAGTATATCGTGGTGAAAATGTGGAAACAATATTTCTTGACCATTTATATTTAATAGCTGAAAATGTACAAAGATTATATACAAATATCATACCAATGAAACCGATGGAGGAAGAAGAGGAAATTCAACATGAAAATGCAACTCATTGTTTCTTATGTAAAAATGAATTTACCATTGACAATTATAAAGTTAAAGATCATGACCACCTTACAGGTTATTACAGGGGTGCTGCTTGTAATAAATGTAATTTGAGCTATCGTTTACCACTATTTATTCCTGTGGTTCTGCATAACCTCAGTGGGTATGATGCTCATTTTATAATACCTGAATTAGGAAGAGACGATGGTTCGATAGATGTGTTGGCTGAAACTTCAGAAAAATTTATAAGTTTCTCTAAAACAGTTGGAAATGTCAAATTAAGATTCTTAGACTCCTACCGATTTATGCCGTCGAGTTTGTCTAAACTTTCTGAAAATTTAAGGAAACAAGATTTTATTGAAACAAAGAAGATTGTAAGTAACGACAAACTGGATCTCGTACTTCGGAAAGGTGTTTTCCCATATGATTATATAGACAGTTTAGAAAAGTTTAATGAAACATCACTTCCGCCAAAAGAAGAATTTAAAAGTAAACTATACGACATGGACATATCTCAAGAGGATTATGATCATGCATGTAAAGTATGGAATGAATTAGGATTTACAACATTGGGAGAATATTCAGATTTTTATGTTAAATTAGATGTAACTTTATTATGTGATATAATGGAAGAATTTAGAAATACGTGTTTTGCAGCATATGGATTGGACCCTCTTCATTCATACACTTCACCTGGACTAGCATGGCAAGCCATGTTGAAAGAAACAAATTGTAAATTACAACTTCTTACTGATATAGATATGGTTTTAATGTTAGAATCAGGAGTTCGAGGGGGATTGACACAAAGTGTAACCAGACATGTTAAGGCTAATAATAAGTATCTGCCCGATTATGATGCATCAAAACCAACAACATTTCTAGGTTATTTCGATGCAAATAACTTATACGGATGGGCAATGTCAAATCCCCTTCCATATGATAATTTTAAATGGATAGATCCAGAATCAATTGGAAACATAATGGATATACCAAAGCATGGTGAAACTGGTTACATTTTTGACGTCGATTTTGAATATCCTGAACATCTTCATGATCATCATTACGATTTACCACTTCTTCCAAAGACTGAAATTTCCCCTACTGGAAGATGGCCAAAATTATTAATGACTTTAAACAATAAGTCTAGGTATGTTGGACATTATTGGATGATACAACAGGCTTTAGACTTGGGATTAAAAATTACAAAAATTAATCGAATACTACAATTCTCTCAATCTTGTTGGCTGAAACCGTACATCGACAACAACACAAGAAGAAGAGCTGCTACTACATCAAGTTTTCAAAAAGATTTCTTCAAACTGATGAACAATGCAATATTTGGCAAGACTTTAGAAAACAAAAGGAAACATAAGAATATCAAATTAGTAACTGATCCAGTAAAATTACAGAAACTAGTGCAACAACCAAACTTTGGTTCATCCGTAATTATAAATGAAAATCTTGTCGTCATTTCTATGAACAAAAAATCAGTTCTATTGGATCGTCCTTTATATCTTGGAATGTCAATATTGGATATTTCTAAAACACACATGTACGAGTTTCATTATAAGAAGATGGTTAATTATTATGGAAGAGATAACATTGGTATTGCATATATGGATACGGATGCACTTATTTACTGGATTAAAACAAATGACATGTATGAGGATTTACGGACCTTTGTATATAAAGATGATTTTGATTTTTCCGATTATCCTAAGGACCATCCAAATTACGACTATGACAAAAACAAAAAAGTATTGGGAAAATTTAAAGATGAAACAAATGGTGTGCCGATGATGGAAATTGTAGCATTAATGTCTAAACTCTATTCATTTCAACTGTACATAAATGAAAGGAACGAATATCAAGTCACAAAAAAAGCTAAAGGAATAAAGACATCTTTCCTAAAGAAGAACGTACAGTTTCAACATTATAAAAGATGTTTGTTTGAAAATGTTGAAACAACTGCAACATTTAACACTATTAGAAGTTATAACCACCAACTTTTTAGTGTCAAACAAACAAAGTGGGCATTAAGCTACAAAGACGACAAGCGACATATTTTAGAAGATAAAATTAATACTCTACCATTTGGCCACTATTCCTTAAACCCTATCGACCAGTAAACCTATTCTTCGTCCTTTACCTTCTTCCTTTTTCCTTTCCGTAAAAAAGAGGGGACATGGCAAGCCCAATGCCATGTTCCCTCTTTTTTACACTAATATTAAATGACCTTGACCTATATTTCAACTATATATATAAGAGAATAAACCATTGTATGGATCAGTATTTCTACAAACAGTGTGCAAGCAACACTTTAAGATGGAAAGTGTAAAGGATAAGATTGTAAATGAACTACATAAACCAGCAAGAAGAAGATTTCCAAGAAGAAGTACAATCATTAAAGGAATGAATGATCTTTACCAAGCTGATCTTATTGAAATGATACCACACAGTAAATTAAACAAAGGATTTAAATATATTTTAACAATTATAGACTGTTTTACTAAAATAGCTGATGCTTTACCCTTGAAGGACAAGACTGGTAAAAGTGTTACCAAAGCTATGGAGACAACAATACAAAGAAATAAATTTAAAATTAAACATTTACAAACGGATGATGGAAAAGAATATTTTAATAAAGATTTTGGAGCTTTGATGAAAAAATATAAAATAAATCATTATTCTACAAATTCTGAAGTTAAAGCTTCAATTATTGAAAGATTTAATAGAACATTAAAAGGAGCTATGTATAAACAATTTTCAAAACGAGGATCATATGTGTGGTATGACATATTACCACAACTTATAAAAGAGTATAACAACAAATATCATCGCACCATTGGAATGAAACCTATCCAAGTAAACAGTGCTAATGCTAAAATTGTATTACAACGCATCAAAAATAATACAACACCAAAAATAGAAAAGTTACAACCAAAAAAGTTTAAAGTTAATGATAAAGTTCGTATAAGCAAATACAAAGGTGTATTTAGTAAAAGATATCTGCCAAATTGGACTAATGAAGTATTTACAATTTATAAAGTGCAACCAACTATACCTGAAACTTACATTTTAAAGGATAATAAGGGTGAATTACTTCAAGGTGGATTCTATGGACATGAGTTGTTAAAATCAACAGTTGGTGATGTATATCTTGTTGAAAAGGTTTTACAAAGGAAAAAGGATATGGTTAAAGTTAGGTGGTTAGGATTTGATAAAAGTGAAGACTCTTGGATTCCTTCAAAAGACTTGGTATAGTTATTAAATAGCTCATTATGTGTTTAACCTTTAAACAAGATGGAGATTGTACAACAAAAAGATCGATTTAATATTAATAATATTGATGAATTGACAGTTGACAATAATAAGTTAAATCATGGTAAACATGGTGAATTACTACCAAATACTATAAGATGTTTAATAACTGGTCCTTCAAATTGTGGAAAAACTAATGTTGTCTTTAACCTTATAACTAATCCTAAAGGTTTACGCTTTAACAATATATATATTTTTTCAAAATCATTGCAACAACCAAAATATCAATTATTAGATAAAATACTTGCAAGTGTACCTGAAGTGAATTTCTACAAGTTTAATGCTAGTGAAACAATAATGCAACCAGGTGAAGCAAAACCATTTTCCATTTTTATATTTGACGATGTTTCTTGTGAAAATCATGATACTATAAGAAATTATTTTGCTATGGGAAGACATAATAATATTGATAGCATTTATATTGGTCAAACATACAGTAAAATTCCAAAACAACTTATAAGAGACAATGCAAATATGTTGATCATCTTTAAGCAAGATGAGACAAATTTAAAGCATATATATAATGATCATGTTAATGCGGATATGCCATTTGATAAATTTAAAGAAATGTGTGGTAAAGCATGGAATGAAAAATATGGATTTCTCGTTATTATGAAAGAAGAAGATATTAAAAATGGTAGATATCGTATAGGATTGGATAAATTTGTATTAATACGTTGAACTACCTATGCTACATCTAGTAACACGTTGAACTTCACAGTGTAAACATGGTGAATCAAGAAAAACTATTAAAAGAAATAAAATCACTCAGTGATTCTATTAGGATAAAGAATCGTGCATTAAGGATGGGTTTAAGTGAAAGAGAAGAATTTTTAGAGAATACATTTAAACCTATCACGGAACCTTTAAAACAGATATCAGAAACTATTGGTAAACCTCGTTATGAAGGAGATGTTTTACTACCAGTTTCTAAACAAGAAGTACAAGCATTAAAAAAAGAAGATGATGATGATGATTCATATACAAGTGCTAGTGAACAAGAAGAAACAAAAAATGAAGAAGAATCAATTGTTGAAAAGGAAGAACAGCCAATACCTGAAGCAGAACAATCTATTCCAAATTTAACTCAATTGAGTAGTGATATATTACAACATGGACCTCTTGGACGAAAATATATAATGAAAATGCTACATGACATGAAATCAAATCCAAATTTAAGTAAATCACATGTATATGGAGCAAGAATTGATGGAAATGAATTGAAAATTGGTAACTCTAAGCTTGAAGTAACTCAAGACGATTATATCATTATTGGTGACCATAGATATAAAGGAACAAAAGGATTATATGAATTAATTTTTAAAAATATACCAATAAAATATTCAGCAAAAGATTTAAATACTTTTAAAGAAATTTTACAAAATACTAACGCTCATAAAAGAAACTACTCAAAGGATGCAATGATTAATCGTTCACGTGCAACAAAATATAGTATTGTTATAAAAAAATTGTTTCCCCCACGAAAATTACCAACATTACGTACCACACCGGCTGTGAGACAACCTTTAAAAAGAAAATCTTTATCACTTATGGATTTATCACTTCTTGAACAACATGGTAAAAAGAGTAAAGGAGATACTTCAACATCTGGTAAAGGATTAATGAAAAATCTATACAATACAAATGTTATCTATTACAACGACATCAATAAATTAGTTGACAGAATGAGACTATTGCATGAAGCTATGGAAGCCGGTCATACTGGTTTAAATAATGAATGGGTGGCTCTAGTTGATGAACTTAAAAATCGTGGTATAATTGTATAATTGTCCGCAAATATAAAGAAGTTACAAGTATAAGATGTATCAGTTCTAACATGAGCGTCGACAAGTTCGGACGCTACTCCGCATTAGGAGTGCAAGTTGGAGAAGACAGAAAAAGAAGCGGATTACCGCAAACACCTGAAGGTGACTATAACATAAGTAATAAACGTTTAAAATTAGTTAAAGATCCAGAAGAAGATACTGATGGAGCAAATTTAAAGACAGTAAAAGAAGCTACTTCAACATCATTGAAATTACATAAGAATACTTATGATGTTAAATCACATAGATTAATTAATGTTGGTAAACCAACTGAAGGTTCTGATGCAATTACTAAAGAGTACTTATCATCTGAACTTTCAAATACTTTAAAATTGCAATGGGGTAACAACTTAAAAGATGGACAAACATATGATGCTGGAAATTATAGAATAACCAACGTGGGAAATCCCAAAAATGATAAAGATTCAGTTAATAAAGAATATTTACATTCTATAATACCGGAAAAAACTGAACATGGATATTCTTTTTATAAATTTATTATAAATGACATTGGATACCCAAAGGAAGACGGTGATGCTGTAAACCTAAAATACATCAAGGACAACTGTATTTTACAAGATGTTAATGAAATCGATTGTCATGGTAAAACATTGACAAATGTAAAGTTTGGTTCTCAACCAAAAGATGCTGTTACTATGGAACAATTATCTAAAGAATTAAAAAAGGAAACATCCAATTTTGTAAAACATGAAGATGCCGTGTTAAAGCGGGGAGATAAATTTATACATGGAAATGAAAAGTTTAATTTAATGCAAGGAAATAATGATGAATGGGATGCAGGACATAAAACAATAACAAATGGAAGATTTGGTATAAAAGATACAGATGTACCTCTAATGGTGCAAACATTAATTGCTACTGGTGGTACATTAGGTACATACAATGGTCGTAATAGAAGAATAAAAGATATTTATCCTGGTTACGAAGAAAATGATTGTGTTACAATGAAACAAACAATAACTTGGGATAAACACTTTGGGACCCAATATGATGCAAAGATGAAGAAAATAATTAATATTTTACCAGGTGAAGATTCAAATGATGCTGCTACTATTGGACAAGTCATAAAAACATCAAAAAGTGATTCAACAGCTTACACATGTAATGATAAACGTATTATGCAATTACATGATCCTCAACATCCAAAAGATGCTGTAAATTTAGATTGTTTAATAAGAATAGTGGGCAATTTACTTATTGATACCCATAATCATATAGCTAGTACAACGAGTCATGTGATAATTCAACCCGATGAACGGGAAGCTTGGATTAAAAATAGAATTATAAATCAATATATAATTAATTTGAATAACTAAGTGTTTAAATATAAAAAATTATACATAACTTATTCATTTATGTAATGTATCTTGTGGAGTAAACACAGCAGTTTATATAAGACTACATAATGAAGGCCGTATCACTCAGTCATTATCAAGACAGCAACAAGAGAGGACGTGGTATAACTTCAACTGCGTTATCCCTGCTTAGACGGATACCTATTGGTGCTGTTGTAAATCGAGCAATAGACGCTTTACCATACGAATTACATATTCCTGGAGGTTATCAATATTGTGGACCTGGAACTAAGTTGGCAAAACGTTTAGCAAGAGGAGATCCTGGAATTAATAAATTAGATCAAGCTTGCAAACAACACGATATAGCATATTCAAAGTTTAAAGATTCAACAAATAGATCAATAGCAGATAAAATTCTAGCAGAAAAAGCTTGGCAAAGAGTAAAATCAAGTGACGCAAGTATTGCAGAAAAAGCAGCGGCTTGGGCAGTAACAACAGCCATGAAGACAAAAGCTAAGTTTGGTGGTGGAAGACGACGTCGCAGAGGAAGACCTGCAAAAAGAAGAGCTCCCAAAAAAGGTGGAAATATTAGAAAGAGACGTCGTAGAACTCGTAAAGCAAAAGTAAAAAAGGCTTCTGTTTGGTCAATGGTAAAAAACGGAGCAGGTTTATACCTAAGACCGTACCGTGTGTACTAAATAAAAAAAATCAATTGATAATTCCAAATAAAGCCTTAACTAATCATCAGTTAAATGATTATGTAAAATGTTTGAAAATACCATTCTTTCGAGGAGTTTTTATGAAAGATGCATTACCAACTAAAATATGGAAAAATGAAACTGGAATAGTAAATTTGGATTCCACCTATGGTCCAGGCACTCATTGGGTATGCTATAAAAAGCTCGGACAAACCGTTTACTACTTTGACAGTTTTGGCAATCTACCACCGCCTAAAGAACTTCAACATTATTTTCAAAACTCCAAAAACATTTTTTACAATTACAAAAGAGAACAACCTAACAATACTGAAATATGTGGACATTTATGTTTGGAGTTTCTAGCAAAAAGTGTCAGTCACCTTTAAGATGTCATCGTATACAGTGTCACTGAGTGGAAATTCATCCACATTAAAAAGTACTCTATTCCCAGCATTGCGTTTATCCAAGGAAAGATTATGGGAAGCGGCATTACTTGATTTGACTACCTACAATTCAATTCCTAATGTTACAGAAGGAAAAAACAATTTACTACATTATTATGAAACTAAGGATGCTGCAGGAAAATACTCAGAATTAAAAATAATTACATTTCCTACTGGAGCTTATGAAATTGATGATATAAACCAATTATTGCAGAAAAAACTCGGAGAAGATAATATCACAATCAAAGGAAATAATAATACTTTAAAAGCAGAAATAACTTCAAAATATTATATAGATGTCGGAATGAAAAACTCTATTGGCAGTTTACTTGGATTTACAGATACAAAAAAGAAAATCTTAACTCCTGGAACTACTCATTCAGGTAATACAACTGTTACAATATTAAAAGTAAATAGTATTGATGTAACATGTAATATTATACATGGATCATATAGAGAAGGAGTAAATCAGCATATTTTACATACATTTTATCCAACAGTTGCTCCAGGTTTTAAAATTGTTGAGAAGCCACAAAACTTGATATACCTACCGTTAAACACCAGTTTCATTTCAGACATCGTACTGAACATATTGGATCAAGACGGTCATAGTGTTGACTTTAGAGGAGAAACAATTACTATACGAATACACATCAGAGCGGCGACATAAAAATCAACATGGGATTATCATTTAAACCACAACGGAAGAGTCGGGAGCTCAGTAGCTCCTCGACATTGGAAGAGTTAACATCAGACAACATTCGTTTTCTACAAAAGATTGGATTGAAACTTAACAACGATGGATATCCTGGATATATCTCAAGGACCGACATTCGACGAAACACTATGGGAGAAGGAATATCACACACACAACCCTTACACTTCATCAAAATTAAACAATAATGATGAAATAAGAATTCCCATTCAACAACAAGATATTTACACATTACCATGTGAAAGTTATTTGTACATCGAAGGAAGGGTATTAAAATTGGATGGAAAAACTGCTTCAACAGTTCCTTTTATAAATAACCCAATGGCATATCTTTTTGATGAAATAAGATATGAGATATCAGGGGTGACAGTTGATTCAACAAAAAAGGTTGGTATAACAACTACATTAAAAGGATTAACATCATTAACACCACATGAGAAGAATTCAATAGTCACTGCCGGATGGGTTGCTCCTGATAAAGACACTATAACACCTGCTTCCAACGGTCATTTTGATTTTCATGTACCTTTACGATTGCTTTTAGGATTTGCTGAAGATTACAAAAGGGTTATAATAAATGTTAAACAAGAATTAGTATTACTCAGATCTTCAACTAATAAGGACTTAATACTTGCAGACCCTGCAACTACGGAAGATAAACTGGAATGGCAACTACAATTGGATAAAGTTGTTTGGAGAGTACCTCATGTAAGATTGGCTGATGAACATAGAATCGTATTGTTAAGAAAGTTAAAATCTGACCGTGACATTGTAATGCCATTCCGAAGTTGGGAATTTCATGAATACCCTACATTACCTCAAACAGAACGACAAACATGGACCGTCAAAACATCAACTTACTTGGAACGTGCAAGGTACATAATACTCGGTTTTCAAACTAAGCGAAAAGATGTTATTACTGCAAATGCTGGTCAATTTGATCACTGTAAAATAAAGAATTGTAAAGTTTTCTTAAACTCTCAATTCTTTCCATATGACAATTTAAATGTCATGTTTAGCAAAAAACGTTTTTCCATTTTATATGATATGTATGCAAGATTTCAATCATCATATTATGGAAAGACTAATACACCACTATTATCACCTGATCAGTATTATTCCAAAGCTCCAATAATTGTAATCGATTGTTCAAAACAAAATGAATCAGTAAAATCATCAAGTGTGGATATAAAAATTGAAATGGAATTTGAAGAACCAGTAGCGGATGGAACTTCGGCATACTGTCTAATTCTACATGATAAAATAGTTACTTACACACCACTGACCGGAATAGTGAAGAATGTACTTTAAGAAGAATTAGTACAACTACTGCAAAATATTGAGGTTAGAATTATCTTCCTCAATTTTTAAGGTTAGAATTTTGTTTATAAAACACAAGTTGAAAATAAACAATTATGTAATTGTATAAATTTCAAGAATTTTACAAAAAATATAAAAGCAGGAAATTAACTAGTAGAAACTTCATTCTATCTTCAACCGTCGTTTGGGAAACATCGTTCGCAAGATGAATTCTACTAACGGAGAAGAAAATACACCTCTAATGGATGAAAATAGTTCTGATATAGAAAAGCAAGTTGAACAAGAAATGGATGAATTCCTCAAGTTTAACAAACATAAGAAAAAAGAAGAAGAAGGAGAAGATGAAAAAGAAGTAAAAAGAAAAAAGGTTGAAGTTAACATTACAACAAATATTTTAACAGAAGTATTTCTTCGAATTTTCTACCCTATTTCTTCATGCATGACAAAAAGTATATCTGTTGGAATTGTAAAATCATTGGATTATTCACCAATTGTTATGTTAAATCAAGGAAGTAAAATGGTTATCTTTACTGAAACTTCTTGGGATTCTCTAATGAAACATTTACATCTTTTGGAATGTTATTTAACTAACAACACATTTGGAAAAAGAACAAGATTAAGTTTATTAGAATCAAATATTGAAGTTGATATAATCAAACATCGTGGGGGACAAGTTGTTCGCTTCAAAGATTTAACTAGACATGATGTAAAATTACATTTCACTAAAGAAGAATTTTACACTTTAAGTTGTACTACCGGTCCTGTCACTAGATACTTAAAACAACTAGTATTTTCAAGTACAATAATTAAAGATTATCTAATCGATACATTGGACAGACAACCATTCATTCCAATTTTATATGGTCCTGTGGATACTTCAATTTTTAATCGAATACCTCAAGAAGTGGATATGTGGAGACAATTAAACAACTATCACACCAATTTTAATATAAACGAAGAAGCGCAAGAAATAAAAGAAGAACAATCGTGTTTGTAATAACAGTCAGTTGTGGATGAGACTTCATCATGAACAAACGGGTTTCGTTTTCTACTGCATCACAGTTAATGGAAGTTAAAAGAGGTATAATTGAATTTCAAGCTTTTCGAGGGAATGATGGAAATTTCATTATTAAAGAATTAGTAATTTTGGATATGAACACATCTGTAATTTATCATTACTTGTTCAAACCTCCATTTCCATTCAATAAACTAACAACTAAAGCGAAAGTTACAAACAAATGGTTAAACAAACATTTTCATAACTTAAAATGGGATGAAGGTTTTATTCATTATAACATGATGCCGCATATTATGAATCATTATTGTAAAGAGTTTAAAACTATCTACACAAGAGGATTGGAAAAAGCAAATTGGATACAATCATTTACAAGCAATGAAGTGATAAATGCAATAATAGATAGAGATTTCCAATGCTACTTTAATGAACTTTGTATTTCATCAAAAAGTTTTAAACATCGAAGGTCACAGTGTGCTTTGAAGAATGCCTACCGCTTGAATAATTTCCTTCAACAAAGTGGTGGGGGTAGTATCAGTGGTGGGGGTAGTGTCAGTGGTGGGGGTAGTCTCGATAATAAAAGTGAGAGCGCTACCATGACACAGCATGAGTATTACTCGAACCTCCGAAGAGACAACATCTCCAACGGATATTCTTATTAACAAGAAGATTAGCATCAGCAAAAACATTAAGATGGCATCAAACAACTTACTTCAAAATTTAGTTGAACAATTCAACGCTCATTCAAAATCAACAATCCTACCTACAAAGAAATGTTCCGAGCTGAAAGAAGAAAAACACTACATCATTCATACAATAAAGAAGATGGAAACTTCAGTAGGTGATGCTATAAATTGCACATTAAGCGAGGCACCTTATACAATTGGTGATGAAGCAAAATTTCAAATCTTCCTACCAAAGCGCTTCGTACAACTACTACAAAATGAAGATCTTCGTATAATTCAACCCGGCGCACTCTATTTGGTATCACATGGACCAAGTGGAAACAACTCTACTGAACTTACAATTCATGTAACACCTACTACTGATTAGTTTGTACATAATATTGTAAATATTTCTTTGTATTTGTTTCTCAATAAATATGATATAAACCTAAAAAAAAAAAATAAAAAATAAAAAAAGCAACATATTGTAATGTGTTTGTACATTACAATATGTTGCTTTTTTTAAAAATTCCATGGGATGACCTTGACCCAATTTTGTGTGATAATAAAAGTGAAAATCAACTTGTTAAATTCATCAGTCTACGACTACCTTTCGTACCGTACACATCTCACTCTCTATCACTAAATACAAAACTTCAACATGTCCCTAAAGGTTAAGTGTGCATCTTATGATACCAACACCATAACTACTTTTGAACAACTTGAAGATTTAACTAACGAAATGCGAGTTTTACTTACCGGTGGTTATCACTTAACTGTTGATGTTAGTGCTACTAATACAAGGATGTTCACTAAAACAAAATATTGCGATGATGAAATATTTTTTTCTACACAACCTACAACTTCTTCATCGCCAGCTGGTCAACATAACGTCAAGTTCCAGAAGTATTACCAATGTTGAATAACTTTTAATAAATAAAATTACAACTAAGGAATCACGTGATCAATATCAAGTTTATAAAAAGGATGTAACAGTTTGATAAATAATCATTCGCTTCTCAGCTCTCGCCACAACAAGATCTATTCTACAAAATGTTATACAGAATGATGATTGAACTTGATGGGAAAATCTATGGAAAGGATTATAACACTGTTGAACAAATGACTCAAGATTTAGATGTATTAACTAAAGAAGGATATCAAGCTAAATTAATTTTAAAATTTCCTGAAGTACATCCACTATCAACAGAAGAACTTATTGCTATGGCTAAGGCGGAGAGAGAAAAAAAGTCTGAAGAAAACAAACAGAAACAAACTTCCTAAATTTCAATAATCCTTACACTTGTAAGGTATAATTTTTTAAAACTCCATTTGAATGACCTTGAAATTACCCCTACCACTTTTCATAGTACATAAAACTCGCTATTCATCACTATACAATCTTATTCTTTCACTAGACTCCGCAGCGTCAACATGGAAGAGCAAAAATACAAGTACAAACCTCGTTACTGTTGTGAACAACAGTGTACAGATTTAGGGCCAATGATGGTGGATGGGTTAGCTTGTACTAAATGCGAATTCTTCGGATCTTGTTACTGCAAATGCAAAACAAAACAACTACCGCCACCGGAATTGCGAACTTTGAAACTTTACAAATCAAGATATTTTCATACATGTTGTCCTCAAAGATGTTTCAAATTTCACCCTCTCGATCTTGCTCATTGTCAACGCACCAATTCTCATCAAGATGATTTTTGTACACATATGATAAAAAGATGTAAATACAGGTCAGATTGGTATTCCGATCCTGTAGAACCATCAAATGTGTAATTTCAGTTTTACACTCTTTTTTAAAACTTCATTTGGATGACCTTGAGATTTCCCCCACCACTAGTTCTAATTTTTATATAATATTAAATCATTCCACTTCCAACACTCTAACTAACAACATGGAAAACAAATTTATCAAGTTTGAACATATAATAACTGACAGGGAGGAGATGGAAGAATTGTTTCAAAACTTACTTTCTATCATTGACGAATATCCTATAAGATGGTTCAGAATTGTAGTTCAATATTTAAATCCTGGTGAATTGTTTTCTTCATCAAGTGAAGAGGATGAAACAACTACTTCGGTTCAAATAATTGAATTAAAAGATGAAGAAGAAGAACTAAACGTTTTATTCAATCATAAGCTCAAGGTTCCCTATATAAAAGCCCCCTCCCTAGACAGCCCCCCTCCCTAGACGCCTGCTCAAGGTCACCATTATATAAGCCCCCTTCCCTAGGCGCTAATCCTCATTCGATTGCCAACTCTCTAACGATGAACAACTCTCCATTGGCGCGAATGAATGCTAATTTTGAAATAAACTCAAAAGAAGATTTACAAGATATATTTAATACTTTAAATGAAATTATAGATAAATTTAACGCTATTACAATGAATTTGGAAATAACTTACGCTTGTCCTATTTGTAATAAGGTTGAAAGTTCTGATGAAGACAGTTTACTGAATCTTACTCCTCTTACCCCTCTACAGTCGGACACAACTTCTGAGGCAAATGATGAGCAGCATCTTTCCCCCACCGCTTCTATGTAACAACACTCTTTCCCCCCACCACTTCTTTATTTAACCGACATTTCCTTCTTTCAATTCTCATTCCATCATCACCTCTTCAACTATCAACATCGCTTGTTTCAAAATTTCAAACAACACAAACATGATGGATATGATGGATGAAGTTCCATTTGTAACAAGTATGGAAGAGGATAAATTGAAATTGCAAATCAAACGATTGGAAATGGAACGGGAAAACCAACTCCAGATGCTACGTTTGTTCAAACTTTTTAAATACATCATCTGGGGACTCTGCGTTTACCTTCTCATCGTCGTCGGTGTTTGTATTTACAACTCTGTAGTTCATAATAAAACTTCGACTTGTTTAAACACTGCTGTCACACATTGATTGTATGTTTTTCACAAATAAAATTCACAAACCTAATTCTATACCTATCCCGCTATCACCAGAGTTAGTTCCACTCTCCGAACTATTACTCCGGTGGTAGCGGGATAGGGTTTTTTAAAACTTACTCTGGATGACCTTGACATACTTTCCGTAACCCAATTGTCAAGTTGAATTTCGAATTTCAAATAACATCTCCTCCCCCACCGGAAGCTATATGGCATGGCATATGGCGGCAGCAACTGATTTGGCGGCTGGCCGATGGCAGCTGGCCGGCAGCGGCTGGCAATTGGCACGACTTCCGTTTTGAAAGTAACCAAACCCCACTACTTAAGATACACTTAGTTTTTGTTGTCTCACTTGAGCAGATTTGTCAATTCAATTTGAAAATACTTACAGGATAAACCATTGGTATTTATTAGTAAATATCTTCAAATTGAATCGACAAAGTCTACTCAATAGGGAAAGTAAAAACTAAATGTAGCTAAGGCCTAAAAACAATAAAGAAAGATCATAGTGTTTCAACAGTGAAACCTAGGTTTCGGTAAAACTGAAATACTTTGAATAATAAGGTAAGCCTAGAATATAGAACATTAAATAATAATTCAGAGGCTGTAATCCTCGATGAATTCATTTTTAATATTACACTTACTCCGGCCCAAGATACCTAGAACAACAGAGATGCGTTAATGGGCTGGGAAGGCAGGGAAATAAAATTCCTATTTTCCCGGCCTCAATAATGATTGTGGGTTGAAAGATATTAACATCTGATCACCCCGCGTAAGCCTAACAATGTGTGGTTATTCGACAGTTACCACAAAATCTATTACAATACCCACAAAAATTCCCTTGTCACATTCGGATACTAGCCTGGGATCGCTTATTGCATAAGCTTCTTAAGTCTTAAGGTAGCTTTTAATTTTTATATTTTGTAAGCCAGAAGTTATGTATGTTTATTTTAATATTTCAATATGTACATAAATTATTAGGTATATAATAACGAACCTTACCGATGTAATGAATACTAGTACATAATGATAAATACTGAATTTACAATTGTAAATCTTCTATATTCTATTAAGTTCATGAGATATGTTTAAGACTTTGATCGGATAGCAAATCTTAATTGATTCAAAACTCATTTAAAACACCTCGTGGTGTCTATTTATTGTTACTCGAATGAAGAATTCACGAGCACCCGCTGGTATTTTTAAAACAAAAAAAAAAATGGGGGAAATCCCTTTGGCATCGTTTTATGCTTTTATTGTTGCATACTTTTATTATTTCGTTTAGCATTGTATAATATACATAAAAAACATATCAAACCAACATGTAAAAGGATGGCTTTTATAATTTGACTTTACAATGAATTAAAATTACCTTATCCAATCACTCTTTGTCAAAAGACGACATGTTTCGTTCCTTAGAACTTCATCAGGTCCATAGTATGCAACTACCACATAATCCAATGTATTATTACATCGTGGTTTGTCAAATGATTCAATAAAAGGTTGTCCCAGTCACAAAAACTGCAAGTTTTCATAATGATAAAATTAATAAAATAGAATAAAACTAATTAAAATTTTACTTGGATTGGCCAGCACCTCACTCTTACCACAAACTACTTAATACTGATTCATTGAAGGTGATGTCTTCTTCTCAATTTGACTTTGTAATGCAATGTAAAACATTGCGTTCTACAATAAATAGAGTATTAATATCAAAGATTAAATAAATTAAATTAATTTAATAACCATAATGGCATACTTGGGTCTGTAGGTAATCCCCATATAATATAAGTAAGTCCGCCCCAGTTACAGTAACCATCAGATAGATCAATCTGGATCCATTGTATTACAAATAATAGCTCTAGATTAGCATGAAGGAAAGTTTCGTATTTTAATATATGCTTTTCAACAATCAACTAAGTTATAAAAGCGATCCTACTAAAGTTAGCTTGACAACATGGTTAACGGTGCATTTGCCCTAAAAGCGTTATCTCGTAATCTCGCGACAAAATTTCTCAACTCATGTCTCTTGCAAAACATAAATGTGAATAATTGATTGGACTTCTTTTGACAAATGAAAGCATATTCCTAATTTATAATATGAAGAGATCTTTATTTAAATTTTTAATGTGTTGCTTCTTTGTGAAGTTATTAGTTTTTTATTTTACATGGGAAACTATCTGAGTAGCGTTAAAAACAAACAAATACAAAGGTTTACAAAACCATGCATATGCCAACAAGCGTGCTTACTGATCAAATACAAAATTTCTTGTCGTATTTTTACAAAGCCCATTAGTGGCCCTTAAAATGTTTGGTTACACAATTTGCTTTAATTTTTTTAACTATACTTGACTGATATAAACTGAACTATAGAAAAAATTAAAAATAAAATATATGGCTGTAATTTTTGTGAGGGACAAGGCAGGGAAATTTTATTAATGTACAATTAAAAGAGTATATAATTTATACGTATTATATCCACATAATTTTTTCTATTGTGTTAGAATTGTTGATTATTGCTCTATAAAGTTGATAAAAGTTATTAGTTTACGATAATTTAGTTGGCAGAGATATTAACTGAAAAAAATATCTACAAGAAAGCTTTATATACTAATAAAAACTTTATTATAAATAAAAGTGATATGTTTTCATAATTATTTTCTCATATCATTTTGATAGCTATATGCTGTTTAACTTAAGCATACATTATCAAAAACATGTTAACATTTTCAAAAGACTATATAATTATAATTAAAAAGTAAAAAAAACCCAAAACCGTGGATTACTATGTATTGACTAGGCACTACTATGTATTGATTTGTTGAAAAATCAAACAAGCCTCAATGTATTTTTACTGTAAAACAAATTACTTTTTGCATCGTAAAAAACCGGATAATCTAAAAACACTACACAAATATTAATTCATGCAAATTAAAATTTGTAAATAGTAATGATCCGTTGTTTTAACTAAAATAGTAATTTAAAATGTCTAAGAAGTATTTTTGTTATTTTTTATGTTTCTTAAAAGTAATAAGTGAAATAATGAAATAATGAATTTATTTCCTCAATATAAAACAAAAATTCAATCATTCAAAGTTAAACTAGGTAGCATAATCAGTTCCGCACATCAGTAAGCCTATGACAATATCTTCTAAGCTAAAATGCATTAACATTGAAAACATCATAGGCACAGCCACGTCCTGCATTTGAATTGTGAATAATTATGTATACATATGTGCAAGATCCATTACTCTTTAGGTAATATGTATACAACACAGGTAATACACCTCATTTCACTAAGGAATATCGTTATTTTAATGTTTGTATTTGCACATAGTAAGTTGTGTGTAAAAAATTTTAATGATTTGCATATCGAAATATATTTTTTCTTCACCAATAAGAGCATTGAAGTTAGACTAACAGACTATCCGTTGCATTTATTAACTTAATCCGTTTTATCTTTAACTAGGTAAATATAAAATAAATTCTGGGAGGATGCTTATTCTGGGTGTATGGTAATGTACATGCAAAAGATCGAATTTCCTAATTGTAAACTTACATTTTTAAACCTACATGCTCAGCCTCATATGGTTTATGGGGAAAATAAAAAAGTTCCAAATATCGATACAATTTGATATTTAACTTACCTTACTATTGCATTTTCTAACAACTAACATTTTTAACAACATCCCATTGCAGCAAACCTACATATTCATTGCTATGGTTCATGGAAAAAATACAAAATCTCAAATTCCTTTGGAAATTCGTTGAGTATGCAGGTCTGCTGCGACGGGGGTATTTATAGTTGTGTAGAGTGTTGTTATTTTGTTTCTTATTATTGAGGTAATAAAATTAATGTAATTTGTACTTCAAGTCATTACTGAAATATATAATTCCAGTGAAACAATTGTAGCCCACGTGCAGAATATTCATATCAGTAAGAGATGTAGTTACTCAACCAATCCATAATAAGTTATTGCCGAAATTTGATCGCGATTAACCGCTAATAAAATTTTCAATTTTTTCAAGAAGAAAATTGTATATAATTTAAGAACCATATAGTATAAAATGAAATTTTTGCGGGTTATCATGACCGTAGTTGTAAGGAATTCTTATATTTTCAATTAATCTAGCCAATCACATTGTTGTAAATATATGTTTTTCTCTTTTGGCAATCTTACAATAAAAACTAAAAAAACCGTCCATGGTTTACATATCAACACTAAAGCTATAATTAATTATGAAAATAAGTGTTTTATATTGTTCATATTACCCTTGATTTAAAACCAAAAGCTTTAAATTATACATAGTAGTTTTTATTTTATATCAAATTTCCAATTATTGATTTTTTTACAAAAACAGGTTTTTAATTTTCGTTATAAAACAAAGAACTCAAAAAGATTTAATACATAAAAAATTGCAGTTAGATCCCAAAAAAAAAACAATAATAAATTTAGTTCAGTCATACATAAAGTTAAATATTACCTGTTAATTGTAAAATCCCCTTAATTGAATTAACAGATAACACCTTAAAAGATTAATGTGTTGATGCTGTTGGTGGTCAAGAAGGTACAACACAGCCACCGTCGGTGTGATTGATGATTTGATATCATGGTGTCGGTGGTAGGAAAAAACAACGTAGCCAAAGTTAAAGTGATCGATGATTTTATATCATGGTGTTGCTGGTCATAAAGGTACAACAGAGCTACCGATGGTGTGATCGATGTCTTCATACGGTATAATGCTGTCGCAACAATTTCATATAATGGTTTGCTGGTCGAAAAGATACAACACTGCCAACGTTGGCGTGATTGATGATTTGATATCATGATGTTGTTGGGCGTAAAAGTTCAACTCAGAATAAGTTGGTGAGATCGATGATTTTATATCATGCTGCTGGTCATTAAAATAGAATACAGCCTCTTCCACAGTATATGTGATTGATATTCTCATGCATCATTCTGCGTGTCAATCTCTCGTCTCTTCCTCACATCAGACTTGTCATAGTATGGTATGACAAGTTTCTTACTGTTTCTTAGTATGGTTTCTTACTGGTGTTGGTTGTCGTGAAGTTACATCACAGCCAATGTCGATGTGATCGATGTTCTCATGCATCATTCTGCGTGTCACTCCCTAGTCTCCTCACGACATCAGGCTATGTCATAGCATGGTGTTGTTGGTGTTGGTTGTCGTGAAGTTACATCACAGCCGATGTCGATGTGATCGATGTTCTCATGCATCATTCTGCGTGTCACTCCCTAGTCTCCTCACGACATCAGGCTATGTCATAGCATGGTGTTGTTGGTGTTGGTTGTCGTGAAGTTACATCACAGCCAATGTCGATGTGATCGATGTTCTCATGCATCATTCTGCGTGTCACTCCCTAGTCTCCTCACCACATCAGGCTCTGTCATAGCATGGTGTTGGTTGTCGTGAAGTTACATCACAGCCAATGTCGATGTGATCGATGTTCTCATGCATCATTCTGCGTGTCACTCCCTAGTCTCCTCACGACATCAGGCTATGTCATAGCATGGTGTTGTTGGTGTTGGTTGTCGTGAAGTTACATCACAGCCAATGTCGATGTGATCGATGTTCTCATGCATCATTCTGCGTGTCACTCCCTAGTCTCCTCACGACATCAGGCTATGTCATAGCATGGTGTTGTTGGTGTTGGTTGTCGTGAAGTTACATCACAGCCAATGTCGATGTGATCGATGTTCTCATGCATCATTCAGCGTGTCACTCCCTAGTCTCCTCACGACATCAGGCTATGTCATAGCATGTTGTTGTTGGTGTTGGTTGTCGTGAAGTTACATCACAGCCAATGTCGATGTGATCGATGTTCTCATGCATCATTCTGCGTGTCACTCCCTAGTCTCCTCACGACATCAGGCTATGTCATAGCATGGTGTTGTTGGTGTTGGTTGTCGTGAAGTTACATCACAGCCAATGTCGATGTGATCGATGTTCTCATGCATCATTCTGCGTGTCACTCCCTAGTCTCCTCACGACATCAGGCTATGTCATAGCATGGTGTTGTTGGTGTTGGTTGTCGTGAAGTTACATCACAGCCAATGTCGATGTGATCGATGTTCTCATGCATCATTCTGCGTGTCACTCCCTAGTCTCCTCACGACATCAGGCTATGTCATAGCATGGTGTTGTTGGTGTTGGTTGTCGTGAAGTTACATCACAGCCAATGTCGATGTGATCGATGTTCTCATGCATCATTCTGCGTGTCACTCCCTAGTCTCCTCACGACATCAGGCTATGTCATAGCATGGTGTTGTTGGTGTTGGTTGTCGTGAAGTTACATCACAGCCAATGTCGATGTGATCGATGTTCTCATGCATCATTCTGCGTGTCACTCCCTAGTCTCCTCACGACATCAGGCTATGTCATAGCATGGTGTTGTTGGTGTTGGTTGTCGTGAAGTTACATCACAGCCAATGTCGATGTGATCGATGTTCTCATGCATCATTCTGCGTGTCACTCCCTAGTCTCCTCACGACATCAGGCTATGTCATAGCATGGTGTTGTTGGTGTTGGTTGTCGTGAAGTTACATCACAGCCAATGTCGATGTGATCGATGTTCTCATGCATCATTCTGCGTGTCACTCCCTAGTCTCCTCACGACATCAGGCTATGTCATAGCATGGTGTTGTTGGTGTTGGTTGTCGTGAAGTTACATCACAGCCAATGTCGATGTGATCGATGTTCTCATGCATCATTCTGCGTGTCACTCCCTAGTCTCCTCACGACATCAGGCTATGTCATAGCATGGTGTTGTTGGTGTTGGTTGTCGTGAAGTTACATCACAGCCAATGTCGATGTGATCGATGTTCTCATGCATCATTCTGCGTGTCACTCCCTAGTCTCCTCACGACATCAGGCTATGTCATAGCATGGTGTTGTTGGTGTTGGTTGTCGTGAAGTTACATCACAGCCAATGTCGATGTGATCGATGTTCTCATGCATCATTCTGCGTGTCACTCCCTAGTCTCCTCACGACATCAGGCTATGTCATAGCATGGTGTTGTTGGTGTTGGTTGTCGTGAAGTTACATCACAGCCAATGTCGATGTGATCGATGTTCTCATGCATCATTCTGCGTGTCACTCCCTAGTCTCCTCACGACATCAGGCTATGTCATAGCATGGTGTTGTTGGTGTTGGTTGTCGTGAAGTTACATCACAGCCAATGTCGATGTGATCGATGTTCTCATGCATCATTCTGCGTGTCACTCCCTAGTCTCCTCACCACATCAGGCTCTGTCATAGCATGGTGTTGGTTGTCGTGAAGTTACATCACAGCCAATGTCGATGTGATCGATGTTCTCATGCATCATTCTGCGTGTCACTCCCTAGTCTCCTCACGACATCAGGCTATGTCATAGCATGGTGTTGTTGGTGTTGGTTGTCGTGAAGTTACATCACAGCCAATGTCGATGTGATCGATGTTCTCATGCATCATTCTGCGTGTCACTCCCTAGTCTCCTCACGACATCAGGCTATGTCATAGCATGGTGTTGTTGGTGTTGGTTGTCGTGAAGTTACATCACAGCCAATGTCGATGTGATCGATGTTCTCATGCATCATTCTGCGTGTCACTCCCTAGTCTCCTCACGACATCAGGCTATGTCATAGCATGGTGTTGCTGGTCGTAAAATTACAAGACAGCCAACGTCGATACGATCGATGTTCGCAATCATACAGCGTGTCAGTCCCTAGTCTCCCTAACACATTAGGCTCTGGCAAAGCATGTTCTTGCTGGTCGTAAAAGTACAAACCAGCCAACGTCGATGTGATAAATGTTCGCATGCATCATTCTGCGAATCAATCCATCGTCTCCTTACCACCTCAGGCTATGTCACATCACGCTCTTATTCTTGCATAAAACTATTAAAACAGTATTTGTTTACAATAAATAATATTATACTTATTTGACAATAGCCTGTTTCTATATTTTGTGTTTATAATTTATAACAAATTCATCGTCCAATACAGTGTTTAAGAATCATACTGTTATGAAAAGCAGATCACTAGTTTAATCCAGGTAAATGGTGTGAAGAACAATTAGTCATATAATCCGTCTGTTCTCCGGCCATTAACTGTTTTTAGTTGAAAAAATGCCTTTTTGTCCATTGTGAGAGCCCATTCATTGTTACCCGTCGTTGACAACATGTTTTTAATGTTATCATAGACTTTTGTAGATTTTTAAGTATATGTTAAATGTTTTTTTTTCTATTACTTATATGCAGATATTATTATAATTTTTATTGAATCCATTGTTATTTATAGGTGTCTTTAAAATTATACGTAAACAATTAAAGTATTGCATTATAATTTAGCTATATAAATAAAGATTTTTTTCATTTTAAGCGTTGTTAATAAGTTATTATTTTTATTTTCTTTTTGTCATATTAATCTACGATCGTCAAATTACTCGTCACACATAAGTTAATTTCCTATCATTTGGGTTAAAAATAGTTTTTTAGTTATTTACAAGTTGTTATTAAGATATCATGTATAATATTAGCATAACGTTATTATTAAGTTAGTGTAATTATACATATGATGACTCTAAAATTTGTATTTTCCGATATATCTTATTTTATTTAAATACTTGTGTAATGATGAATATTTTACTATATGATAGCAATTATTTGACTATTCTAAAAAATGCTATACTATAATAGTAAAAACATCCCTTTTATATTAATATTTGTTAGTTGAGAAACTTTCAGTTAACTTGTAATCGTATACCAATTTCATGAAAAACTTATTATAAACTAACACTGGAAATGTGGAATTCATAATTTAACAATATTTATATTCACAAAAATTGTGAAGCCACAGTTTTTATATACTTACTAGCTATTTCCTGTAGCACTGCACGTGTTACTTCACGTCAGGTTTAGCTCGTTCGCTACAATCTATCGCTGTCACGCTCATTATATGTAAAAAATCGCAGGAATATATAAAATTTGAATTTTCTTGAATTTGTGTTTCTTAGCAACAAATAAATAAATACTAAAATCGATTTAAGATATTTTGATAAAATGTTTTTAAGTTTCATGAGCAATAATTTGTTTTTAAAGTATCCTATGTTATTTATGATAACTCCAAGAATATGTGTGCAAAGTTTCACGATGTTCAGTTGAGGTGTTTTCCAATGAAAGAGTGACAATGTAACAGACATTCACATGTAACATAGTTATAATATTAAAAGGGATTTATCCAAACTTATTATATAATTGTCTTTCGATCACAAAAAAAAAACAGTAAGTTATATCAGAAAGAATATTCAAATAATATAAATTAAATTCTAAATTGCACTGTTAATATTTTTATTTAAATAAATGTTTAAATTTTCGAATTATACAATATAGTTTAACATATACATTTTAATGTAGAGGATGTAACTTGGCCGTTGGGCGTCAATGTAAATTATTTGCTGCATTAATATCATCATGTCAGCATGTGTGTTTAGGACGGACATGAAAACACTCCACCAATATTGGCGGTGGAACCAATGCTACTACACTCTTGTTAGAGAACTTGATTTTAGTTATATAGTACGATTTCCTATTTTTGTCCATATATAGTTTTCTATCTGTTACATAGCTCTGTAATATACATTCTTTTATTCATTAGTATATTTAATATTCTTCTTTTTCTTAATATTGAATAATATAATTAAACGGTTTATTTAAAAATATAAAGAATTTAAATTATTAAGCTATTTATTAATTTTTAAGAGGGTATATAATCATTACTATCAGAACTGAAATCAACGAATATATTTTTAAGGTAATATTTTAAAATTACCTTTTTTATAATATTACAGGCAGAACAGCCATTTTTGTAGCCTATATAGCCTGCAAAGTTGATGGTTTCAGTAGCATTTTAAGAGCTTGATAAACCCGTATGTTATTTTTTCGTTTCTTTAAGTAAAAAACTGTTATTTTCTTAAACTTAAATCATAATAATCCCACATAAACAAATATCATGTAAAAAAAAAAAAAATACTTTCTGACAATATTTGTGTTGCAATAATTTCAAATTTCACTCATTCCATTAACATTAACATTAATATCCATTAACAGCTTTTAAATGCATATTAAAATTAGAATGAAAGTCTACCACTGAATAAATAAAAAAAATATATTTATTTTTTTATTTTTTTAGGTTTATATTTTTGCAGTATGATGAAAAGCATTGTTTATCCCTAGTAGAGGGAGAATTTTTTGTTTTGTTTTAGTATTAATTACTTTGTGAAGTTTTATAAACATTGAAGTGATATTACTTAAAAATATTTTAACATTGTATTTATGAATAAACACTGTAAATTTTATATAATTGTTAGTTTAGCTTAATCTAAATAAACATTTTTGGAAAATTTTGGTTATTTTTAATTTGTATTAAATCAGTCAAATTACTGTTGAATACAACAGTTTAGTAAGTTAAACCCTATAAATTGTACTTTTTTCTAGTAAGAATTATTTTTAAAAAACAATGTATTTAGTTATATTTAAACAAAGTGCTACAAATATATTTCATAACAAATCATATTTTTGTAGCATTATCTTGGAATATTAGGTAATACAATAAGTGTTTTGGGAACCAATAACACGAAAACAATAGTTAATAATAACAAAAAAAGAAACGATTCATACTAAAATATACTTCTTACATTTCAAATGTTTGAAACAATAAATATTTAATGATCCGGAACTTTAACTTCTTATTTTTTATCTTATTTAATGAAAATACAGTTTATTTTATTTTCAATCCACTTAGATAAATCATATTTGAATCATGTTATAGATCACATGTTTTGGTAATATAAATATAAAGTATTTCTCAAACATTGTCAAATCTGCATAAAACTACAGTTTAAATAAAGAGTGAAAAATTATATAGACTCAGCTTGGGCTCTCTATAGCAGTTTATCATACACAGGGAAAGTTATTTAGAGCAAGCAATATGCTACCACTCACCTCTGGGAATATGTTAAGGCTTTTAGCTTTTAGGCCTACCTACAAAAAGTAAAGCCTCATTACGAAGCAAACATTGGTTTTAAAATTTAAATTAAATAAAATATATAATTACCTTTAACAATCTATTAATAAATACAGCATGATTGGCGAAATATTCCCTTTATAGAATTTTTGTAAGCAGTTGAATTATATGCAATATAAATGTATAAAATTTGAAATGTACTCAGATTCTTGCTATAATTATAAAGTATATAGGTTACTTGAAATAAAATTTTAGCCGTGAAAATAACTGAATCAAATATGTAACAAAAAATGTATTATAAATAAAGTTTCAACTGTGTTAATCTATAATTTAGCTTAAAAAATTGAGTATTGAGGTAGAAGAAATAACACCCCAAAATCAAACATTTTAAGTGGATACATTTCTTAATTAAGGGATTTATTTCCGTATTCCCTAGCAGGGAAAATAATTTTAATTTTAATTTTTCCTCTACATAAGGTGTATGCAAAAAACAATTTTAAAGCATGAACACACTGATATAGACGGTAATAGATTTATGTAGTTTTCCCAAACATAAAATCACAGTAACGTCTAATGACTTACCGTTAAAAATCACACAAAGCCATCATGTATAACATATACATTTCTTATTTTGTGATTTATTAAAGACCAAATATAATTTCTTAATGTAAAACCAAATTTTTCGGCCAACAAACGCTTTTGTCAATATTTTTGTTTAATGAACTTTATAAACTGCAATATTTACTGTCGTACTCAAATGCTTAAAACTGTTCAACAGATTTTTGAAAAGGAAAATGTGTTTCCTGTATTATTGGATAAAACACTTTAATAACTTAATTACTTTATTAATTGTTTACCTTGAAAATTTATCTACTATATTTGTTCACTTAACATTTTTGTTCTTATAAATAACACAAAAACACACTTTAGATATATTTTTATATTTACAAATTTATAGTTTTAAAAACTACTATGACTTCATTTAATACTTCACTTTTGTTAAATATGGTTATGTAAGAGTGAAACTAACATTTATTTTCAATAATTACAGTACCATTTTTTATTAATTTAATATAATTGCTTTATTTATTTCATGTGATATTAATTTTCATAAACATTTTATACGGCCTTAGGGGATTGGCCTACCTCCAAATTGGCCATTAGGTTCACTAGCCATCATTGTTTGCTAAGGTTTCTCCCATTACTTGGTTTCTCTAAAGTATCTTTCCTCCCCTAAGACCAACAATAGCCAATTTGTTCTAGTAAAACGGTTAATATAATGTGCGTGATTTTTTTAAGGTTTTCATTTTTTTATCCGTAAATACCAGTGATAACAACTACAATCAATAAATAGTAAGGTTTTAATTAATTCAAAAAGAAGTAGGTACTTAAATATACATCAATAAATTTTACATTATTAAATTATTTAAATTCAGATATACAATCAGTTTTATAAAAAAGGTTTTAATTTTGTACTATAAAATATTACGAAAATATACGATGGACTACTATTTTTTAGGTGCTTTTTACTAAAGTATAAAAGGACACTTTTTGTGATTGGTAAATTTTTATAATAAAGACACTAAAAAAGGTGTGTTTCGCCTATGGTATGTACCATATTACCATATTATTTGCTAATGACATAAAAAAGGATATTAAAACTTATACCTCACAATTTATTGCCCACGAATAGCAAATTAATCTTCTTTAGTATAAAATGTTGTTACCACATTGTTGATAAAATATGATGATCTCGTTACATTCTAATACTTATTTGTATTTTGTGTCTTGTGTCTATCCACTCCAGAGACACTCTTTAACGTTTTGACGGGGAACGGTCAAAACCCCAGTTTTGTTACTATCTAACATCGACCAGTTGTTAGAAAGCATCATTAATTAATAGCCCAATGACAAATGGCAACTGGGTTCGGAATCGATCCTTTAAAAAGCTACTAACTTTCCTCAGGGTCGAACCGGCAACCTTTGGGTTCAAAGGCGAGCACTATAACTACTCAGCTACCCAGCCAGTTATATATTTATTGTTACATATATTATGTAACATATATTATGTTAGAATGTTAAACCTGTTGTGAGGGTTTGCTAGTTATACTAGCAAAACCCTCACAACAGGTTTAACATTCTAACATGATAGAAATCGCATACTAAAAAAATGAAAAAATTCACAGTTGAGTTTTACTATACTGTATATTTGGTTAATTTAATATTGAACAGCTTATTTTTTTCTTTTCACTATTAATAAAATCAATTTAAAATACACTTTTATTTACTTATATTAAAATAAAAGCCCAAGTAGCGAAATATGCACTTAAACATTATAATATAATAGCATAAATAACATTGATTCATAAGTTATTTGCTAATTAAAATATAGGCAATGTACTTTTTAATGATACACATGATAAAAATAAATTATTTTATAAAAATATTTATTGTTAAGATTCCAAGTTGATAATATCGTTGCTCCCGGTTAACCATTTACGTAATTTCTTGTTATATTTATGTGAATGTTATAAATCCCGAAGTTAATGGTTTTAACTTTGAGACGGTTTTTAGTGCTGAAGTGTTTTTTATAAGTAGAATAAATCCAAAATAATAAAAAATAAGGAAATATTACCTAATATCAGATCAATTAGAAACAGAATATTTTATCCATTAAATAATATTTTCATAAACTTGCGGACCAAAATGGCTATTTTGAGTAGAGTATGGTAAAAAATAGAAACTCCATATGAAAATATGATGTCCTATCTGATCCAGTTATAATATTTGTCAATGTAAGGTTTGGTTCAGGGCATACATTTTCCATTCAAATATTTTGAAAATGGTGTATGCGTTGTACATGTTGATGAAAACGTTGATTTATTACTAAACCCTGGTGGAAAGATATTAATTATTGAATCGGTGGTTAGGACCTGATCTTTGTTACATGTTCCTCAGATAACTTTAATTGTTACAGTAAAAAGTCAGTACATTTAAAAAAAAGATTAAATACATATCTTTAAAAAAGTGTACAGATTTCTGTTTTGGATTGTAAGGTTATGTTTATTTTACAAATTTTTCTAGTATAAACTTTTGACCCATTTAGGTGAGTTTTATTCAAGAATGATGTTAAAATCTTTTATGTTGTTATTAGAAAATATATTTGAAATATTTATAAGTTGTGATAAAAAATGTATATTCCTCTCTTTTTCATAAAAAATGTAACACCAGGGAAGTGGTGGCCAAATGATATCATAATTAAACCCTGGACATATAAACATGGACCTCAGAAATAAATTTACTGATTGTCGTCAGTAATAGCAAACTAACTTTACTACTGGCCTCGTGTATTTTTTTAAAGCAAGTGTCGTTGAATGTAGTTTTTAATTAAACTTCACATTGGGTCCCTTGAGTTTGGAGTTTCGTACCACTGAAGTATGGAAAGTTACCTTTCATTGAGGATTAGTACATAAAGTCGATTAAACTATATTTTTCATTATTAAAAACCTAGTAGATCAGTTCATGTACTATGCATTTATTAATAATATTATACACTTCTAGTTTATATACATTATACATTTATAAGTACTAGGGCTCGCCCACTGGTCGAAATTCGACCACTCAGTTCATCTTGAGCATATTAGAATTAAAATGTTCACAACTGGAACATCTGTTCTTCTTGATCTGATATAGCATTTGGTATCACCTGTCTAATGAATTAATCAATTATCCTTCTCCCATAAGATAAACATTGGAACTTTCAAAGCCTGTGGGGCGTAGCCCTGGAGTACGATGTGAATTAGAATGGAATTCTGCTCATCTACAGGACACTACCTTTCTAACGGTATGCGTGGATTTCTCCTACGATACACACGAGCTGAGAAAAAAGGAGGAAACGAAATGCTTGCCTATTAATATATAGATTGTATATGAAATAAATTAACATATTTAACAGTAGAATCCTTTTATAAAAATTTTTTATTGCCACTTGCGACAAAAAATGAACATATAATTTGTTGTATTATACATGTAAAATAAAACACATGAATAGAGAGTTTTCAACATACGACAAACCTTATTCGGTAAACGCTAAACACTATTTTTAAGTTAGCAAATTTACGTATATTACGTTTCACAGGATAGTTTAACTTTATGAATTATGTCTAATGGTTACTATTGATCACTTTTCATTGAGCATTTGTACCTTCAAACAGCAAAAGTACATAATCCGTCATTATTTAAAAGCGTTTAGTGTTTACCGTATTCATTTACAGTACGTGCAAAAACTCTTTAATATATACTCTGTTTATGATAAATCATAAAATACCCCGTTTTAGTAATTAAACTGCAAAACTGTAATATTAAAACAAAAATAAATAAATAAAAGTAAAAGAGGGTTCATGCGTCGTTATGATTTCTATATGTTAGTCCGTGTATACGTTTTACAAAATATATAAACAATATATTTTATACCACCGGCTTATATAAAAAAAAAAAAAAAAAAAACTGCTGAACCTTATGTAATCCTACAAATTATGTACATTCAGTAAAATAAGGTTTGTCTTTTTAGTATCTATTTAATATTTAATTTAAAAATTTAATATTTTTAGTATCTATTTATTATTGTTAATTCTCAATTGATTTCAAATTATGTAAAAAATACCTAGTTTTAACAATTATTTTCGACAATATGTATAGTTATGCCCACATGTTATACCAGGCAAAACACGATCAATATTAAATAACAAAGTTAAGCCGCTTTTCAACAATAACGTACATATTATAAATAATTACCTCTCTCAATTGTTGCCTGATGATAAATACAACTCGTCAGTAAAATAAAAAGTTTAATTACTTTGGGATATGATTACTCGTGCAAAAATAGAGATCAATGTAAACCCAATATAAACATAACAATATGTAACATCAATATAAACATGTACAAAAATGTCTTGTTAAAATGCAATCCGTCATTCTTTTACACTTAATAATTTTTATTTCCATAACGGGTTGTTACGGCTTGTCCAACAATATGCAATTAATTGTAATAAAAAATACCTTACCTGAACAAAATTAAAATAAAATAATAACAATGTTGACAATGGACTTTATAATAATTTTAAGCTACATCATCTCGTTTCCATGGGTTTGTAAAATTTTTCCATTTAAAATACTTTTAGCATATAATACCTACCTAATTATATTACTCTAGGAATCATAAACAAATATTTATAAGTTTAGAATTTTTGTAATGCACTATACCGTATTTTGATGTAAATAAAACAAAAGGGAACCATAAAAGCGAGGGTCAGTAAATCATGTAACCCAAAAACCAGCTGTTAAGGGCTGAAACATGGACTACACGTGACACCCTGGACGTGTGTCATCTGTTGGGCTTGTTGGGGGAATGTTTACTTTTGTGACGTTTCCTACTCCCTTTTTCATATTTTTTTTTATTTAAGTTTTAAAATTTAGTGTAAGAGTATCATACACACTAATACATTTATGCATTGGTATTCATACGATAAGCAAGTAGGCATTAGAACCTAAATAATCATAACGATAAGTCACGGTTATACTTAAAAACCTTAAACCCGTCTTAATACTTTAAAAAGTACCATACACTTTTTAAAGGTTAATATAAAATGACTTCTGTCAGACAAAGGGTTACTTTATAAAGATTTGTCCCGAAATGTCCCGTTAGAGTATTTGTATTGCTTTAAAATAGTTTTGAAATGCTAACTTAAGATAAAAACTAACGCCTGGAAAACTCACTTGGCTGGAAAATACTTTTGAATTGTAATAAAATAACAAAGCTTGCATTTAGTTTCTTATTATTTTTATTTTGAATACTCCTTAAGGTATTAGTCCTCCCCATACGCATTTGGGCCACTGTTTTAAAATGTGCCTATTAAGATTTAACTTGTTCACATCAAAGACTTCAGTAATTAATTGTGGAAAATCATTCCTTGTAAATCATCGAGAATTACCTTACCTTCATTTAAAAATAATACATTTCTTAAAATAAAACCTTTGTGTTCCATTTTAGTAAAAAAATTACTTTTATTATCCATAAGGTAATGCAAAAATAATTTACTAATGCACATTTTATTTGAGAGATATTTTAAATTTTCAATACATCGAGTGGTTTGTATTGACTATATCATACAATTATTATATATTAGTCCGTTTTTACAACGTATTAAAACACATTTATCTGTTTTGAAATTTTGTAACATTAAAAACGGTCTCAAGTGAGAAAAAAATTTAGTAGAATTAGTTTCAAATTTGTATTATAACAAATGAGAGTACACCATTTATTTTAGAACCTATCGTAATACGAAGTATTTTATTTAAATTATTATAAAAGAAGATAGTTATACTAAAAACATTAACTTCCTTTGACTAATTCAGAAATAAACATTCTCATAGTATTGAAATAAAGTACATACTACTTAATTTTAAAACAACTTTTCATTTGAAGTTCACTTTTTCAAAGGAGGTCATTATCGTTATTCTGACTATAGTAATTTTTAAAGAAATTGACTTCATAGGCTATGTAAACAAGAAAACGAAATCCAGCTTAAAGTTAAAACGGCGGGCTCAAATGTATCTCACTAAAGCTGTTTAAGAGATGTCACAAATAATTTACATTCACTTTATTAATAAAGATGAAATTTATTTTATTAATTTATTTTGCTTTTAAGTCCATGTTTTTATTTTATTTTTATTTTATTGGATATAAAATCTGTTTTGTATTTCAATGTTAAATGCTGTGAAATAAAAGAAATACTGTAAACGAGTAATTAGCCAAATTGAAAGCCCGTCAGCAATGTTTGTGTAGGACAAGGTCTCAAAACACACTTCACCAATATTGTCAAAGCTGCACCATTGACCACCACTCCATTATCTTGTTTAGGAACTAAGCTGATTTAATCGGTAATATTCATAAACTCTTATTCATCAACAGGAAATGATCTAAGGAATACATTTTTTGAGTAATTTACAAATTACTATAGTTTTTCGTCGATAATATAAAAAAGTTTATAAAATTTTATCATGAAAATATTCTGAAACAATGTTTGGTATTTCTGTAACGATTGTTTTTAAAATATTAAACAAAAACGTTCAAGACTAAAACGTCAAATTACTATTTAAAGAACAACATTTCTTAAGTTCATAGACTAATTATTTTTACAAATTAGGCAATTTTAGGCACCAACTAATGTAATTTACAAGAATTAACAGATGTAATATTTATAAACATTTGGAAAATAAAAAAGGAATTATGTTTTTCGCATTTTAATAAGTTAATTAAGCTATTTGCTAAAATTTTTATCGAGTTTTCATAAAGGTTTACAAACATAATTATTGTCTAAATTTTCTAAAAGAGTTTTATATAGTAAATCAATAACAATATTAAATATTTAAAAAAGAGGGGATTTTTCAACATTATCTGTCATAGTTTATTATTATCGAAACTACATTATTGATTCATGTTTGTGATTATAACTCAACAACACTAATTACCAGTAACTCATAATTGAACAACTTATCAACCAGTACGTGAGAGACACCTAGTCCGTCAATCATGTGTTCTCACTTTTTTATATTTTTATCATTTTTTTAATGGCACGATATTAGCTTTACATTTCTCTACCCACATACAATATATCTGTGGTTGGATTATATTATAAAGCGTAAGGGAGTGAGTCATTATAATACAGATGAATAGTCTTGATATCACAGCAGCGCAGAAGACGGATACAAACCTACGACATCGCTACCATAGTACCGCAATTCGGCGTGCTAACCACTAGGCCTACCACACCACCTTACCTTGTATCTAAATCAATATAATTACAACATAATTAAATTTAAATTAACAAATCTGAATATTTTCCTTGTAAAATTTTTAAAATGAAAATTGTTTATTAGATAATTTTGAAGAAAGGTTATTTTATGAGCTTTACATGAACATCTGCTTACGACCAGCAATATTCTTCATTCAGCTGCATTTCGCTGTGAAGATATTGCATAAACACACTGCATTGCAGAGGGTATCGTCGTCTTTATTTACCATCTCTATTATTTTCACAATCTAATAACTAATTTTGATTCTCAAGCATTAAATAACAATGTTAACTACAATTGGAAAATACCAATTAGAATAGATAATAGAAACAAAAATAATAACACTTATAAAAACAACAATATTATTATAGCTAATATAACTTTAAAAAATGATATTGTTATGATTTTCCCAAATCAGACATGAGTTTTCTTAACTCATGTCTGATTTGTCTTTTTTTCTGATTTGAGTCTTTCTTAACTCATGTCTGAACTTTTTAGTAGAAATTAGTTTTCTTAACTCTTAAATATTTTGAAAATAGGCGTAAGTAAATCAACAATTGACTTTTACCATTTTTTCTTAATTGTCCTATGTACAATATCTTACCAGTATTTACTTTCAACTTAAATTTTCTTATTTTATCACATATCCTATAAAGCGATTCATTGAGTAAATCCAAAATTAATACAAAATATTAATTAAATGTGCAAACTTTCATTTATTTCTTATAACTTTTTTTCATTTTTTTACATTTTCTTTCAATATTTTACTAAGGAAAATGTATATTAGTTTTCTTTTAAAATTTAAACTTATCAACCTAATATTATTTGTAATTATTTGTAGTGGATACTTACTTTTATAGTGCAAGTCACAAAAATATTTGATTGACAATTTATTTTTTCTATGAAAAGTTTTGAATGTATATTATTTACTATTTTTACTATTGTTTTATGTTTACAATTATTAAGTTTTCTGTGTGTCATGAAATTAAAAGTTGTGTTTTATTTAACTAATGCTTTAAATACTGTAGGAAATAACTTGACTGTTGTACTTAATTAGCTTAGGATTAAAAACAAATATTTGAAACTCCTAATACATCTATATACCGGTTTGGCAACATTTTTTTATGAATGATGAATGTTTTACAATTAATTGATAGGGGCTACAAGTGACTTAATTTTCTAAATTGGCTTTTTGCTTACAAATAAAAGTATATTTGTTTAGCGACCATTTTATGTAAGACCTTGTCTTGTGCCCAACTTACTTACGAAAAAAATCAGTCTTAAAAATCTTTTTTGCAAGACCAACATAAATTGTTGCTTTCATTATGGTGATTTTCAAAACGTATTGTGTGCATGATCTAAAAACACTGTTGGCTCAATTCAGATTTTAGTACGAGGTTTGATCGTAAACAAATTATAAAATGCATCTACAGTCCATAAAGTAGAAAATGTTTCTTCGCTTCAAATATACTTTTTGAGATTAGTGGATATTACAATTTAGTAGAAATTAGTTACGAGTTGAAGAGACACCTTATACCTTCACTCCAGAAACAAGAGCAACTTGCTCAAACAAAATGTTGTGTCAACTACAAATAAAACTTAAACCTCATATATAATTGGAATTATATTATTGGTAATTAGTGACAATTTAATTTCACCTCTCGAGTTGTTCGAGTATCTATGACCAACCCAGGTCACCGATCAGCTGTTTGGCCCTGTCGTGGCAAACCGCCAGGATATCCGACTCGGACCATTGTACTGATGGTGATTGTACCGGGAACTGGCCATTGATGTATCATGATTATTACCAGACCCAAAGCTACAACCGTCTTCCGTTAGATCAGCGGTATCGTAACCTTAGAGTAATAATTAACAGAGTCAATATTTAGGTAAACGTAACAAACAACGAAACAATTTGGATTAAAATTTCCATTTCAAGTTAAAAGATAAAGTAATTTTTTGTTTGTAAAAGTAAATGTACAAGATAATAAAAAAATAATTAAGCTTCCGGTCTACCTGAGCCCGAACAACAATGCCAAATGCCGCCTCGCGGCCGTAGCGCTAGGCGAGTTTGATGGCTGCAGTGGTTTACGGGGATCATGTTTTAAAATTAACCAATTAAGATAGAGATTGTCTCTTAACTTTTTCTAAAAGTAGAAAAAAGGACCTCGTCGGCTATATTCTTAGAAATATTAAATACAATTTCTAATTTCAGTTATAACTGTCTAAAATTATCTGTTTTTGAGTTTTATAGATGCAGAGGTTTACGGGCCATTTTTTGGCTAAAATTTGAAATTTTATTTAAAAATTCTAAAAAGATAGCCGACGGGATCATTTTTTATACTTTTAGAAAAAGTTAAAAGCCAATCTCTATCTTAATTGGTTAGTTTTAAAACGCGATCCCCGTAAACCTCTGCATCTATAAAACTTACTACTTGAGAAAAACAGATGATTTTGGACAGTTATAACTGAAATTAGAAATTTTATTTAAAAATTCTAAAAAGATATCTTTTTAGAGATCTTTTTTTCTGCTTTTAGGAAAAATTAAGAGCCAATCTCTATCTTAATTGCTTATTTTTAAAACACGATTCCCGTAAACCATTGCATCCATAAAACTCGCCTAGCGCTACGACCGCGGCCGTGAGGCGGCATTCGGGCTCGGGTAGACCGGACCTTTAAATATATTTAATAACGAATTAATGTTTTATTTATCATTAAAATTGTAAGTAAAATAATCTATTAATGCACCGTTCATCACCTTTGTTTTCCTTTGGTTGCTGTAAATAAAAAATGTGTACATATTTTTTTCATTGCATTATCATATTTATTACTTAAGTAGTAATAGTTATAAGTTTAGAGTTATATTTGTAAAATGTTTTTTACAAGTGCCTATTAAAAAACTAAATTGAAATAAAATTTAGTTTTTTATAACGGTATATAGGCCTATATTGATACATAAAGAACGCGTAAGAAAATCAAGTAAAATCACCCAACTATGGCAGTTACGTGTTCATAAATAAAACACTTTATATTAAAATTATTGTATTTTAGTAAAGAACTTTCTCAAATTAAAATTAAGTGCATACACTTAATTAATTATAAATTAGTTTAAGCCTCATTCTTTCTAAATTATGTAAAATTTTAATCTTTTGCGGAACATAAAAATAATAATATAAAATTGTTATAGTTTCACATTTGAAAAATATTTAAATGTTAGATATGGTGGGTAATAGTTAACTAAACGAGTTATTAGTATTTCAAATATTCCGTGTTAATTTAAATATAACGTAAAAATGCCTAATTTAATACAGGAGGGCTGAATAACATAGAAGCATCTGATATTTCAAATATAAATATAGATAGAAACTTAAAACTTGGTTTTAATTTGGTTTTCGATGTATGCCTATAGCTTCCAAAGTGGGCGTGTGTGAGCACAGCCAGCACAGCTCAAGTAGTTATGCAGATGTCCAATACCTATTTTAATTACCTTAAATCATGAAAGCGACAGTTTCTTCTTTTTAAATGTCTGACAAGGGTTCTGCTGAGAAGAAACAGTGTAGGCTACAGATAACAGCAAATACTCCTTTCGGGTTTCGTACGGCTACAATCTGGAAGTCGCGTGGTGGAGGGTTGTGGTGAGGGGCTCGTTATCAAGGTTACAACTCCATTTTAACTGTCATGGAAAAGTGGTAATGTGAGCATTGGGAGTTCATCCTTAAAACAATTTTTTAATGTTAATTATGTCGTTGCTAAGCAATTTTCGCAGAAATTGTGTTGTTCCACTCGGTGGACTAGTTCATTCCCTTATTACAATAATTTTATGGGTAAACAAACACAATTCGAATGACTATGTCACCTCATAAAAAAATTTAAAGTTGGACAGAATACCATCCAAAATCGAACGAGTGAGGCAAAGCCATTGTCAAGTTTAAGTCTACATAAATTCGTTTGGAAAATGTTTGGTGATTATCGCATGGTTTTCAGGCTTGAATATTTTAACTTCAACTTTTTTAAAGAATGGAAGTGCATATCGTCATGCAAACTTCACTTTACTGTTAGATCTGACATTCCCAAAGCATAAGCTTGGCTTCTCGCTGGACGATATGTTCTGGTTATTTCGGTTCTTGTTCGACGTTGTCTGGAATTATGTTACGTCTTGGAATTATGTCTTCAATTATGCCTCTTGTTTCAGAGTCAATACAGTTTTTATTAAGAAATTTACTCTAAAAGTATGGTACTGTAAGTAGTCCTTCATGTTGCTCAGGCCTACTTACGGGAGCGGCAGCTCAGTGGTGGAGTACTGGCCTCACATGCCAGCGGCCCCCGGTTCGATCGAGGGCGACGACATTACACGCTCAAACATGAGCAGTCACCCCTGGCTAGCCTATGTGACTCAATTTAGTGACAGTACCTTTAAGAGCAGTGGAGGTTTAAAAAAAATTTTAAATAAAAGTTGGACATTAAAAGGTAGGCTACTATGAAGCCTTTACATCAGAACATCAGAATCACCAGTTTTGATTCGTCTCAACGACAAAAGTATATAAGGACATCTTATACCCTGTGTATAGGAATACAACCGACAAGTGCCGTAATGGACAGTACTTGCAGCCAGAAATTTGCCTCTACTTTCCCAGTCCAGGACTATCTTTTAAGACAGCAAGCAAGGTACATCAATGCATTGAGTTACACAGGCCAGCTAGAGGCTATTGTTCATATTTGTGCGTGAAATATTGTCGACCAGGATCTAGCTGGGGACCGTTATTTTGTGAGGATTATTGAGCCAAGAAATTAAAGAATTAAAAGAAATAAATGTTTTAGTATAGTTTTATATTAATATTTATTACAGTATTTATTTTTACGTTAATATTTATGTTACATGGGACAAAAATGAAAAATGAACTTTTCTTAATTAGATTTAACATTTGCGAAAGTTTTTTTTTTCAATTATTTAGAAAGTTTGTCTGGGACTTACACTATCCGACTTGCATGTGGGTTGCAACGAAACAAATATTTAGCTTTATATATGCTAGATTTATTAGTCCTTTAAAAATATTGATGTTAAATTGATCAAAAATGAAAATTAAACTTTTCTTATGGATATTTAACAATGAAAAAGTCTTTTTTCAATTCTTTGGCAGCTCGTCTGGGGCTTGCAGTGTTCCAATTTACATGCAGTTTGTACAAAGAAAAGGTAAATGTTTGTATATTAACAGTTTTAATTTACTTTTATGTTATCTTACCTTCCTAAATTTCTAAGATGGAATTTCCTAGATTTCAGCAGATTTCGTATAAAAACAAGAGCAAATCCTAAGGAAGCATTTGGTTTATCATGTAGAGTACCTAAAATCGTATACAATTACTATGTATTATCCTTTAAATAAAAAAAGAAATAAAAATAGTTTTGTATTATTCAAGCTATACAATTTTTAGTTGGTAGAAAATTATTAAGTTTTTATTTTTAAACTGTTTATTACTACATAAATTTACATAATAACCTTAATCATGTGATTGAAAAAATTATTAACATAAAAAATCTTATTCAGGAACTAATTTTGTGATACTCTACATGTTCTCCTAGTCCTGTGCAAGTAAGGAAATAAACGTAATAAATGTAATATTTATCCGTCGATAATGGACCCGTAACAACTAGGTATGTTATAAGATATAAATCTATGTTTTCTTACTTACACTACGTAAGTAAGAAAACATAAAAATCATAAGCTTTTGTGTGAAATGATGCATGCGATGAAAGGGAATGCCTCTAACAGTACAGTTGATAAGTGCTGATAAGAGGTAATGTCAGTGCGAGGAAACTACAAGGGCGCTGTTTTGATGTTCGAGTCTATTGTTCTAACTAATCATTAACTCAGCCACTCAACAAAATACTCTACACCTATACATTTCCAGGAGCGCTGAACAGTTTGGAAACGGTTTGATATTTGATATTAATATAGCAGTAATAATATATCCCTCCAAAGTTAATTGCGAGCTAGATATAGATTTCTTTAAATTAATGAATGTACTTCTGATGGATTGCAGCCTGAATGATAGGTTGAAATGCACATTAAATCAATGGTCTCGCTGAGTAGATATCATCTAACAAAAATTACCACAAAGGCCAGTAATGAGGGGTGGTTAAAATTAGATTTGGAATGACAATGTTAATAGTTATTTTTGCAACAAGTGCGGAAAGTGCCAATTTGCTGCACTCGAGAGAAATGTTTATGCACGAGACGCAGGCGAGTGCGGAATAATTTCTATCGACTGCAGTAAAGGCACTTTTCGCACGAGTTGCATATTAGATTTTTCCTACGACTGCCAAATATTTATTAGATAAGTATAAATGTTTAATATTTATTATAGCCTATATTATGCACTTCCTACATTTAGTTAAAAATTCATTAGATTTTTCATGTAGAAGATTTAACGCCACTGTTTTAGCAGTCTTAGCAAGATCGTCAGTGAATAAGTCTCTTAAATCACTAAAGTCATTGTCATAGTTGATCATTGTGCACCTAACTTACACAAAGTCTCACCAATAGCTGGTTTGTAGGTTATGTTTATGTTGATTCAATCGAAAACGACCACAAGCACAATAGATCAGCTGTTTATATCCAGTGTTGCCAACTTAATTCCTGACTAATCAACGTTTCCTTGCTGGCTAATGCATATTGTTTTGTGTTCTGATGTTTAAACACTGGAGTGCGCAAAGTAAATATAGCGTGCGCAAAGTAAAATGAATACGGCAATCACCTGTTTTGCTACGTTTATCGAGTGCGTAAACAACTGTTTTCACGGACAGTCGTAGAAAAAATATTAAATGTAATGATTTTTGTCTTATTAAACCTTTTGAGTCCATAATTGTGACATAAAATTCAGGGCTCAAAGGATTTCAAACTAAGAGTAAAATTTTAATTTGATTTTAAAATCAGAATTAGAACCTTGAGGATCACAAACTTATATGGTATTACATTGCATAAACCGTTTGAACTAAAAATTTTATTCCGATATTCAACTTTCAGAATGTTGATGGTTTAATGATATAATAGCATATTAATTAAATGTATGACATTTTGTATTTGTAATTTAAGTAGGAATAAATATCCCACGCTTAGCAACTTAAATAGCATAGCCATTACAATAGCGAGTTTGCTGTGGTTATTTGTCATCATTGTAGTTTTTATTAAATATAATTTTAATATTTTTTTTTATATTTTGATACTCTTTCCCTTTCCAGATGAATTGCACCTTATTACATGTAAAATATTCTACAATATTTATTTGTTATACTAATTCATAAAATTAAGTTTTATGTAATGTAATTAATTATAAGTTATTGCAGTTTTACACAGAACAGTTTCAAAATGTTATCTTTATTGCAGTTTATGCAACGAATGTCCTCAAGGCATTTAAGACATTGGTAATGTGGAAGCTACAAAACGAGCGAAGTGAGTGTTCTAATTATCTCACGATTGGCTTAAAGGCTGAATACAATGATTGTATATACTAATTTATATAAGAAAAACTTCATTTTGGTAAATTACAGCGATACACATGTACAAAATGTATAGGTTATGTATTGCCACTGATCCAAAACGTGGCCACCTAGATGTCTCTTGACCAAATTGACGTTATAACTCACTTATTAATACACTATTTAGGTTCAATGCATAAAACAACTAAAACATTAATATTAATGGAACAATCAGCTGATGAGCGAATTTTGAAATTTATATTAAAACAGTATTCTACTCTTGTCCACTGCTCAGATCTAATTGTTCTAGAGCATAAATTTGTATGTGAAAACTGAACCTTTTAAGACCACATTAGGCAACGGGTTTTAATTTAGTTTAGTAACTAACCTCTTTTTGATGCTACTTTAATACCATTATCATTGATTATTTCAATGGTCATAAATAAATAAACAATAAAATGTAGTATGCAATATACTATTAGTATAAATGTAGGAATAGAACTATGATAGGCCTATTCTTATAACAGTAAGATAAGAGTTGCCCTTAAGTAGCAATACTGGAAGCAGGTTTCCACCTGGGTCTGCCTCAACAATATCATTAGTTACGATTTGCAGCAGGAGTTTCTAAACGTAAGATTATTTTCCCCATAAGGATGAAATAAAATTTAGTACAAAAAATAAAAGTATCAGTTTTATATCAAACTTCTTTTGATATTAAAATAATAATTAATTTCATATTTTAGGTTTATTACCGTTTACCAATTATTATCTCTAACAAAAAAACATTTGTTTTTTGCAGTACGAAAATTAATTCATATATAACAAAATTATAAAAATATATGTCAGCATATAAACGACAACTATACACATTAATTTATGTTAATTTTGTGAAAATATAATGCATAAACACTTTGAAACAAAGTGATAAAATGTATAATCATCAAATCTAGTCGATGAGTAGTCACGTTGCCGTTGGCTATGTACCTGCAAAGTAAGAGTTCGTATGGTGGAGCGCGGTCAAGAGTGAGATGGAAAGAGCAGCGAGGCCACAGAATGTGGAATGGTTTCGAGAGAGCTCCGGAGTGGAAGGGGGCTGTCCCGTGTGGCACAGAGAATTGAGAAGAAGAAAGTAGCGCTTTCTATTATGATTTGACAACATTCGTAATCGACTGGACATAATGACAAGTTCTCCTACAAGGTTGGATCGTCTAAATTGTATCCATAGTCAATAGTGCTGATTAATATTTTAACATATATTTAGGGTTCTAAGATTGATGCAGTAGATGTCTCAGTCCCAGAAAGTAATATAGAAAATAAAAGAGAGGAGTATATGATTTAGTTATCTTAATTAATTTCAACACAGAATAGTCTGTATTGTTTTCGTTGTTTGGGTAATTTGTAAACAGTCATTACGCTGTTTAATTTCAAACAATGCAGACCTACTAGACCGGCTGCTTTAAAATTCTATTTATGTTGAAGTGATGTACTGGTTAACCAGCTAAAATTTATACCATCTATTGCATCGATTCTCGTGCCTATTATACGATCATGGTATACATAATTTGTGAATTAAAAAACAGTATTAGATAAGAAGTATAATCATATTTATCTCTTTTACCTCATCATCAGGCATTTTTGTGTGTAAAGTTGTCACAATGTTTCATATATATTTATGTGTACCCAGCATATTATCTATGTTAAAATTCATTTTCATGTATATACAATAACTTTGGAATGGAACCCTTGATTTTAACAACATTTGGTATAAATGTGTAAGGGGGCGTTCTTCAGTTTTGTTTTGGAAAGCAGAATGGACTATGGGAACGGGGTTTTATGGGGTTTAAAAGGGTGAAAACTATGTTATTGGCATTTTTCAGCTCAGAGAGAAAATTACATTCAAAATCACTTCAATAATAAGCGATTTAGTATTTTTAGTTATTAACTTAGCATCATTGGTTGAACAGAAGATAAAAAAGTTTCCATGTCATTTTTATGGGAAAGCAATATTACTTTATTATGGATAATTTTTCTACATTTATAACCAAAATTTGGTATATAACTTTATCAAATGATCAGCATTTGGTCAAAATTCCCAATTGTTGAATAAGTATACATAAATAACATTAGATAGAGAGGGGTTTCTTAATACAGGTTATTTGAAAAGTAACTTACACCTAACCCCCCCCCCCCCCCCTCTTAACTTTTCAACTATTTGAGATTTTTTTTAATCGGTTGGCGGCAACCCTCTTGGACATGAGTGGCTACAATAATGATAATTAATTTTAAAATTTGTATTTAAAATATATATATATAATATATATATAATATATATATATATATATATATATATATATATATATATTATATATACATTAGGGGTAGGGGTGGCTCTAAATTTTCAAATGGGAAGTATGGTCGACTTTCATATCATTTTATAGGTCTTGATGAAACTAAACAATTTGAAAATGATGAGCTACACCCTACCCCGCTACCCCAAAGTGTAAAAATAATATATAAAAAATATCATTATTGTAGCCCCTCATATCCAAGAAGGTTGCAACCCCATCCTGCAAACCGATTTCAAATATCTCAAATGTTTAAAAATGTAAGGGTTGGTGAAAGTTACTTTTCAACCACCCTGTATGAGTGGTTCAGCCTATAAGTTTAATGGCTCAGGTGGCAACTGAACAGCTTACTTATTACATTATTCATATTATTGTTGTATTTTGGTGATTTATTAACAGACCATCCTCTATTAAGCATGGCAAATCTACTTATACAGCTTAATTGTTAATTTTTACATTTGGTTAGTACAGATTAGTTTTTAATTAAATGTCTATAATTAATGTGATTATAAAAGAATAAGATATCTTAGTATGTTCTTGTATGGATTAATATTTATATTAGTACTAATGCATTTTTACTTTAGTTTATTTCTGTACTCACTTACAAAACAAAATATTTTGTTAATTAAAGTAACAGCTATTGGAAGTTTTCTAAATAAGTATTTTTGTTGTGGGGGTATTCTAAATAGGAAAATTAGCAATTCGCAATAAATATACAAAAAAATAATAATAAATAAATAAATAAAAAATTGAATTTAAATCCTAGTATTATTTTTATTTTTCAAATGAGTTTAAAATCCAATTTGGGAAAGTTGTGTTGAATTCCAACGAACTAAAAATAATTGTTTAATATTGTGATTTTATATAAAGAAAACACATTTAGAAACTATAATACTACAGTTGTTAAAACCTTATATGTCCAGCATTGATACGTGAATTGACTATAAAGAATACGTGAATAGAGCTTTCATAAAATCTCTGAGTTTTTAACAGATATGCTGGTGGAATCTCTTTTGTCTTGCATACGGCTTCTAAGCAGAGTAATTTAATAATAAAAATACGTTATACAGTTTCTCTGAAATTTTCATGTAACACATGGTTATGAGAGTTTAATGTATGTTGCAGTCACGTGATTTTGCAGTAGGCCTACTGTAAAATCTACTGTAATTGATATAGATTTCAGCAATTCACGAGTGGCTTACACAAAAATGGTCTGAATATCGGTGTGGAATGGCATTGGATGAGAAGGCTATTCAGTAGTGGTCAATGCACCAGTCAATCATACAACTAGTGATTTTTAATGAGGTTTTATTTTAGGTTTTGTTTGTTTTTCTATTTGGGCTTTTATTATTTAAAGTGCCTTTTGATTCCTAGTAAAAGACGACTTAATCTACTACTAGAGCTGGAAGAATAAATGGAATAAACTTATCTACCTCTTGCCTTCTGTGAATCGTTTGTATTCTAGTAAATTTACAAAATTTTATCTACGTTTTTTGACTGATAGAAACTCATATAGTTGTTATGTTCATTTTGTTACGATTCGTGAAAGTCAAGGATAATGTTTGTAATAATGAAATCTGCGACGAAGAACTAAGCCGTGATGTAAGATTACGGGCTTTGCTATGGGGGCATCTCCAGTTGTTGAAGAGCTTTTGAAGGTAGTTGTTTGTCTCAAAGGTGAACGTGGTTGATTGGAAATACAGTTGGCCCCAGGTCTCTCAAGAGAGACCTGGGGAGATAGGCGGTAGTGGCCTACCGCTGCCGCTCCTAATTTACGCTCATTCCTGTCAAATTTACCCACTTTTTTCGCTATTAATGAACTTGATACATTTTTGTACAACCACCAAAAATGCATTCACCCATATAAAAATAGTATTAACTGAGATTCTACATTCGTCTTCCGGATAATTTGAATGTATATTTCGTTTAGAAATTTACTCTGATTCTAAATCTGCACATAAAATCATATTTTTGGATTAATTAAAAACTTTACCTTGTGGGGAACTTACTTCCGTAGAGCAGACTGAACATAAACTATTATTCAACAAGTTTTTATGACTTTAAATCATCTATCATTTCCTTTGATAATTTTGCAGTTCTATAAAAAAATATATAATTAATTTTTATTTTAAACTTTCAATTAATGAAATAAAATGAACAACATTCCAATTAACATTTTCAATATTTTTATAAGTAATTATTGTAACAATGTATTAAAAACCACATAGTAATTATTTAAAAATTAAAATATCAATCTTTTTATTTATATGTTAACAAACATGTTTAAACCCATTCTTATCATGTTTTTGTGCTAACGTATTTGAATGACAAATCAATTTGTACAATATTACATCATTAGGTGAGCTTGAGTTTGGGGCCGCCTTTTGTGATCGTGGAATTACATCAAAGCGTAGTTACTAAACCTCATTAGACATAAACCAAACATTAATTACTTGTTTATGTTGTTTAACATATCTAATGGCAAAGGGAAGTATGAATGATGTTCTTTTGTTTTAAACTTTCAATTTATTTAAACCCAACATAATAATTATGCTTTAATTATTCCATAAATAAAGCAGATATTAACAATTATAACAATTTTAAAGTGTCCTTAAAATTTTTTGCAATATGAGATATTAGATATTTGTTTTAGTTTGGTTCACTCTCTTTTAGATTATGCCTTACATTTGCATTTAAAAACTAGCTAAACAACTTGTTAAAAATACTAAACCTTCAAAAACTATTAAAACTATAAAGTTATACGAAGAATACAAGAAAACTTCATGAGAGACTCATTTTGTTGAACTTAACATATTTATTTCATTTAGACAGTATATTTATTACACAACATGTCTGTCAACAACTGAAAAATCCGAATTTGAAGACAGTGCTAAGTTTGACTTAACAAGATAAAAAGAAAGCAACAAGTGTACCATTGAATTAAATTTTACAAATAAGCCAATATTAGGCCTACATTGTCATAAAATTTCTCAAATTCATATTGTTATTACAAACTAAGTAATTTTAAGAAATTTAAGAATAAATAAAAATATATTTTACTAAAAAAGTTATCTACTAGTTCAAAGAATTCATTGAAAATAATAATTGGACTTGAGTCAAAATTTTTGGTGCAGTTAGCTATAGTGTTGTCTGACAACTTAAAACACTGACAATAATAAGAAATAAATGCCTTCTTAATTTTATTTTTTATCAACTTATTAATAAACTTGTAAACTCACTGAGTTGATCTAAGTAGAAATTTTACACTCAATGGATATTTGAGAAAGCGCTTGCGTTTTAACAACTTTATAATGGTGTAAGTACACGGAAATATGTATCTGATATGGCCTACTGTATTGAGTTGAAACTGAAACTGAAGCTATGTTAACTTGTTTATTGTTTTCCCCCAATTTAAATTACACAAATGTGCATATTACCAAGCCGATATATTCAAACGGCTGGTTCAAAACGAAAACTAAAACGTAAACTTGCTTGATCCTTGTTTGGATTATTTTTGGTCAGTTTTTTTTTTTTTTTTTTTTTTTTTTTTTTTTTTTTTTTTAAGTAGAAATGAAAGTAATTATAATGATTATGATAGTTAATCGTTTTACTATTGTATTCATAAGTTAAAATTTTTATTTGTTATTGATATTTTATTCAAAATTGACTGGTCAAAACGGTTATAGAAAGACCTCAGTTCATTATAACAAGTTATTGTAAAATGATAAACGTATACATAGCTTGGTGTTTATGACAAAACATGGAATAGGTGGTTTTTAATATAAAAAATAATATACATCTATAAAAATTAACAGTTAAATAAATAAAAACTAAACAATAATGTTAATTGATTGTTTTTAATGAATGTGTTGAACAAATATGCCACAAAATTTAAAATGGAAATAACATTCAATGGAAGGTTAGTAAGTGGTAGTAAAATATTAGTTTGGTACTAAAATAAACGAAGTTGTATTTTATTAGGCCCTATAATACGATTACGGAACCCCGACATCTCAATTGCTCCTGAGTTTTAAATAGCAAGCATTAAAATCGTTCTTCATATTTATGTTTAAAAAAACTTTAAGATTCAATAGCTTACAGAATTAGTGCAATCCTCTTATATTTTTTTAATGTTACCATTCTAACAATTAAAAATGCATCTAGCCTTATACATTATATAACATTTTAAAATGGAATGGGTCCAAGATAACGGAAAATGTTTTTGTTTAATACTACATGAGCTATTACGATTCTCAATAAAGTGATAAATAAATTACACGATTTGAGGTTAAATTATGAATTTTAACTTGAAATTCTTGAACATGAAAACACCAGCATATAATAAAAAAAATCAAATAAACAGTCACTGTAGAAGATCACGAGTTAACTTTTGTGAACTTATACATCCTAGGTACAATAGCTACAAGTCCCATGACAAGTGTTGGTCAGTCTACCTGAACGCCACATCAGAACCGCTCATTATGTACGCTCCTAGCAAAGGGGTTGAGGGGGACGAGGGGTTGGGGGGGGGGTGAAGGGGTGTTATAAGATATATTACCATGATAGAGGGGCGAAAAAGAAAAACTGTTAACATTATTTGAGGTCTAATAAACTATAAACAACGTATCGGATATTTATCGTTGCTGACACAAATATTTTTTATTGAGGTTTTAGATAAATTGGCGTCCAAAAAATAATCCTAAAAATCTCGACCTTAATTAACATTTATTTAAATAACAACTTAAAAAACCATGATAATTTAATCCTGCAACGGCTTAAAGTCCCATAAATTATCATTTGTTTTATTAGAAATTTTCGTTTAAAATATGATACTGAGAATAAGTGTAGAGTATTTAGCGAAACAAGTGTATCTGTGATTTTTTGTTTACAAATTATGTTGAAATTTTTTAAATTTTTTTTTAAGTACATGTACGATTAAACACTATCGCACCAAAAAGTCATAACTAACAACAAAACAAACACAGGAATTGCGTTTTAATGACGCAAGGTACAAGAGTGGATACAACGTGCACTATGCGTGTAATGTAATGTATTAGTAGTCTAAATCCTGACTATACAAAGCCTAATGCACACGATGTTTCCTTCCCAACAAACAACAAAGTTGTAAAAGCGATCATTACTAAGTTGGCCCGACAACAAGGGTTAACAGTTCATTTGTCCTAAAAGGGTTATCTCGTAATCTCACCGATAAATTTTGCTCTAACTTTTGCTTCACACTTGGGGAAGAAGGAATACATTACCATGTTTTTTTCTCATTTCCCCCCAACCTCAAATTAATTGGAAGGGTGGTTATTGTAACTGATAAAAACCTATCAGATAAGTAGGATATTTGAACCCACAATTTAAGGTTCAATTGAGAATTTTAACTGAAAGTTCTTTAACATAAAACCACCAGCATACAATAAATACACATTTCATCAAAACCGTTCTACAGTGCTACAGTAAATTACCATATTGTATAATGCGTTATTACTTTTACTAAAATGGAAGCAAGTGATTTCTGAAAAATTAACATGAAAATTTTTCACAACAGTAAAATTTTTGTCATGGTGTTTTAGAACAAAAAAAAATTTTATCATGATATATTTTTTACTGATTGTTTTGTGCTGTTGTAATTAAGTTGTACCTGAAAATACTATCAAAGCAAGACATTCTCTAATATCAAAAGTAAATTAATGAATTTTTTTATTTAAATCTTGAAAACCAGTAGTGATCGCCATAATTGGCTGACTATTGCCCTAACGGTATAACTTTAAGCGTCATAGTAATCTTACGAGTATCTATTTTACAAGATTTGTATGGGTAGTGAAGTTCCTCCTCTGTTCAGATCGCAGCATGCATGGAGGTTCTACAGGACCTATTTGTACCGCTGAAATATCGTCTTTCGACTCAGATGACTACTAAGCAAATGGGATTCTTAATTTTTTTTTTTTTTTTTGTAGCTATAGTTACTGGCTTAAAACCATGTGGCATTATTTTTCACAATTTTGGATATTTGTATTTTATTTGTTTACATCATTCAGATATAATCTATATATTAATAGGCAAGCATGTTTCATTTCCTCCTTTTTTCTCAGCTTGTGTGCATCGTAGAAGAAATCCGTGCATACAGATAGAAAGATATATTGTGCTGTAGATGAACAGAATCGCGTTTTAATTCACACTGGCCCTCAGGGCTATGCCCTACAGGCTCTCAAAGTTTCAATGTTAATCTTATGGAAGAAGATAATTTACTTAATCATTTGACCGCTGTTGTAATAACAAATGGTAGCAAATCAGGAAGAACAGATGTTTTAGTTACAACATATTGTTTTAACTAATTTGGTCAAGACAGTCTAGATGAACTAAAACTAAAGAAATGTTGGTTGAATTTCAACCAGGAGGCGATCTCTAGTATAATCTTAACTGCCCAAACAGAGGTATCACTGTTAATTGCTTATAAATTAATACATTAATTCCATTTTAATTGTGTAATGGAAATAAAATAATTTAAACTATAGTCGAATTGTTCAAACTATAATATAAGATTTAATCACCGTGTTACCACACTAGTATACGCTTCAGAACTTGATTAACTGGACGCGTTTTTTTTTATTTAATTTTACTTTGCATTGAAAGAAATATTACGATTACATTACTTTTTAAATTTTTATGCCTTATTATTATTTTATTTGAATCTTAAATAACAAAAAATCTTCATACAAACCAAATTACTCAAGCAGCTAATCATAGCTAAACAGATGAGAAGCAGGTGTTTTTGTTTTAACCAAATACTCGTATCATATTTAATGCTCAAATAATATATATATATATATCATAATTTTACATGTAAAAGTACAACCGATGATGTCGGTAATTCACCTTATAATATTGACTGAGAAAAATTACCATTACAATATCGTTGTATAGTAAGGAGATCTTATATTGAATCGACCCGTCATTGGATTACTGTGATTTTTAAAACCACACAAAGTAAACAATTTTACCTTCTTTATATTTTTAAACAGAACTTATACAACATGTTTAAATTTCAAATTAAAGAAGAAAATCGAAAATATAATTTATTTTTGATCTTGTTGGTACATATTATGGATTATATACTGTACACTATTATGTACTTTTTTGCACATATAAGGGTATCATGCTCATTCTTCTTGGTATAAATTATTTTAATAGATTATATTATTGGACCTTTTTGCAATTATTATTTTTATAAATAATCAGCTATCATCAACACTTAAAACATATGTGTCCCACATATCACACAAATTTATATTTTTCTCAGATAAATATGATCTTAAATAAATATCAATGATTATTTGTAACCGAACCACTTCCATATCCTTAAATATCATTACGTGCGTAAATGTTATATATGTTAGTCTGATGTTTAAATGGAAGATTCAAAGCAAACTTTTATCACTGGGAAGACACAGTAATGAGTATATATGTATAAAAAAGGACTAACAATAAAAGATTTTATAACACAGAACATTTTTTAATAAGGATTGATCAAGATGTTCGCTAACTTTTTTTGAGCTATAAAGGATGTTATCGTGTATTATTATTTTTAGGACATGGCTAAAGTATCAAATAATATTTAAGTGATATTTAAAAGTATCAAATAATATAACAGTTTGTTGACTTCAAGCTAGAGATATTTAATCATATTGCATACCTGATGAGACATTTTCAAACTATTTATTATTTTTTTTAAATGAGTGTAGATGATTACATCTTAAAACAATCAGTTTGATTTTAAATAAGTTTACATTATATTCATTCTTAATGTTAAAAAATAAAGTCGCTAAGATAACACGTTCTTTTTAGCTTAAGTTCTAAAAGTGGTAATCAATCTCAGCGCTTGGTAAAATGATCACTATCATTTTAAATGCATTTAAAACCAGTAAAAGAAGCTGGGAAGTCAGCCACTCAGTATTTATGGACTCGGATTTCAGTTAAAAATGTAATCCCTTGTCGATCGTAAAAGCAAATTAATTTACGACCATCGTTGTTGCCTTTTCAAGGCATGCTGCGTTGGATGTTGTTTTTAATTAAACTCCACATCCAGTCCCTGGAGTTTGGAATTTCATGCTTCCAAGGTTTTAATAATATGCATGCATGGCAGCATTGACATTAAAACCTCATAGGTGGACTGCTATTTCAACCAAAACAAATAAACACGTAATATCGGTTTTCATTTTTACTGTCTATACTTTTTAGCAAAAAAATAAATACGTATGTTTAATAAATGTATTGAATGGCATATTTTAATAACTATATGTCCTTTATTATTTATATGGCATATAGATGAATATATATAATTTGTAGCTCCATCAATTAACGATTGATATATAAATTACTACCCTAATGTCAGTATTAGTTCAAACAGACTCTTCAAAATATAATGGCAAATTCAAGTCATATGGAAATAATGTCAGAAAATAATGACAAATTTAAAGAAATTATTTATTATTAAATGTTGCTTAAATTTGAAAACATATCAATAATGCGCGTCTGTTTAGTCAATAGAAAATCACTGTGTTTCATGATGATATAGCCTATTGATCACTTAATATTAACTAAAAGGTCTAAAAGGTAATTAACTAAACTACCTGTCAATGCCAAGTGATCCTAGATTAGGTGAAGATGACCTAAGGTTTCGAACAGCAGGTGTCCATTTTCAAGTTTGACATGAAGTTAAAATCATTCCTCTTCCACTTTAAGGTGTGAATTACTTCACGAACTCTGCACACCTCAACGTGGAAGAGGAATGAATTATTTTAACTTGATGTCAGACTTGAAAATGAACACCTGCTGTTCGATACCTTAGGTCGTCCTCACTTATATAGGAATACTTGGCAGAATAGGTAATTTGAACCTTTTAGTCAATAACGGTTTACTAATTCAAACAATGCCGTTTTATTTTGCAAAGTTATTTTAAATTTAATTACTGAGCACGTTTGTATGATCGGATTAATATTTATATTTGATAAAATTGTATTAATATTTTCCCGTTTTTTATTTTGTTATTTACGGTAACTATATTTTTATATTATTTAATTTTACATATTTTACTTAGAATGAGAAGCAGAGTACATAAAAAACAATACAAAAGAATAAAGTGAACTTTACAATATACAATTATTAATGTTTGTATGTCGGTACATTTTTCATAGATAATCTCTATTTATAGATTTGTTTTATTATTTTGAAAGCAATCACAACGATAAAATAGTGTTATAACGAATAAATATTGATAAACATATTAACGATACAAAGAAAGTGTATCGTTAGCCTTACTGTTGCATTTATGTGAGGCTACAGTCAGCGATCGGATGTTTTGTCTTGCGGTGGCAGACAGCCAGGATATCCGGCTGAGACCATTGTTGTGATTGTGATTGTAACATGTTCAACTCTTATAGATATCTTAATTAATTGGCCAAACACTTCATGATTATGTTTTTTCTTTACTGCTAAAATAATTTTTAAACTTATCATGAAAAATTTTAAACTTGAAAATGATGTATTTTATAAAGCATACTTACACTTAGTATATCTAAGTTTAAACAAATATAAAAAATTTCTACGAAAAAAGCTTTTTATTAATATATTTTAACCAATAATCATACAAAGTAAATTTCTGCTCAGAATAGTCTTTATCTTACAATCAAATAAAATGTTCATTTCTAAAATAAAATATAAATTCCTGTCGTGAACAATAAAATGTTCACGACAGGAAAATTATATCTTTATGTTATTTTTTTTGTCAAGTGGTGAACATTTATTGTCATAACTGGACATTGTTCAAGCAAATTATAATAGTGTAAATCTTTATTGAAAAAACCACGTAAGAAAAATAATAGGAGAATTGTATAATATGATTCGGAAAGTTTACACTTTATGAGGCCTAATTCCAGAAAACTTTTAATTAACCTGTATTATGCTTTTATATGATCTAAACTGAGTAATAAAATCACAAAAGTGCATGATAATGATAATGGTTAAAATATGTAGACTTGATAACTGTTATTTCAAACCGTTAAACATTCTTCAATTTGGGAGTTTATATGATTATAGAGTATTAAAACATTTTTCACCATAAATATTGCTTACGATACAAACATTTCAAAACCATAATATGAGCTACGTTTCAATGACACTATGGCATTGCCTGAGAAAAATCTGACATATTACCTAAGTCCAAATTCAATGATCCTACGTTATATAGTAAAACATTTCAATGCAGTGGAAAATTAAATCATAATAACTGTAATAAACTGTCATATTTAAATAAACTTAATTGTTTCATTCTTTTGTTTGTAACTTTGTTCACCAGATAGTTTTGTTGTAATTTTTCTTTAGTCAAGAACAGATTCTGTAAATTTTTCCCTCATTGATAATAAAAGTGATGCATGTAAATATTTATCTTCAACAATTCGGTATGTGTTTATATTCAAAAGTGATTTGTGCATGTAAATAATTAATTTTGCTCCTTGCTGTCAATATTATTATTATAGTGTAGGAACAATCTTTCATAATGATACTTTATCGTTTTGGGCGTCAATTTTAGTAGTGGAAAAAGGGGGCTGCTGGCTCACTTCAAGGTCACCTGAGGGATGACGTCATCGAGGTCAATGACCTCACCGATGACGTCATCGATGACGTCATCGATGACGCAATCGATGACGTCATCACTAATGACGCCAATTCGATGACGTCACACCCATGACGTCACAGAAATGACGTGCTGATGACATCATCACCCCTTACGTCATCAAAACGACGTCACCGACGCCACTAAGGTCAAGGTCACGCAGAAACTTAAAATTTTTTGGCACTTTTGCCGTTTCTCGCACTACGCTCCGAGTTTCAGTCAGAGTCCCCTTGACCTTGACCACTTGGAGCGAATTTTCGACGAGAAACGGCAAAAGTGCCAAGTTAAACCCGAGTTTCTGACATGACTCTGCCTAAATGGGCAATCGGTAATCCCTCAGGTGACCTTGAACTAGCACAACACCCCCAATTTCATATTACTGTGACCTTAAAAACTTAACAACGGAGCGCCGACACCGATGCGCACCCCACGACAGCCACCGAGTGACTGACTGTCAGGCTCTGTGTATGCTAGGTATATTGGCTTGAGAGACTAAGACTCTAAACTGTCAGGAATGGGAGTAACTAACTGAATTTTGCAAGGAAAAGTCATTTCATCCAATATTTTAAACAAATCCTCATCAGTAAAACTGACATTAGTCTGTTTTGTATAAAACTTAGGGTGTCCGCGCAACAGTTTGCGCCACTTAGCTAAAGTTGAAACTCTCTTAACTTTCAGTGGTGGACAGTGAGCAACTAATAAAGTCTTAACACGGCTAAGTTTCTTACCTAAAGCGTCCCGCGACATGGCTTCCCCTCACAAAAGTCCGCACAATACTGAGAGACTGCTTGTAGCGCATGAGTCAAGGGAAAAGAGGTGGGGGAAACAGCAGGAGTGGGGGAAGGTCACAGTGGCGGGGGAAGGTGAGGTGGTACGCTGGAGTTTCGCATCACTTCACCATGAGCTGTCCTACAGTCAACACACTGTTCTCTTGGCCCGAGTTGGCACTAGAAGAAACATTTCTGTACAGCTTAGGCTGTGAGAGCCGAGGAAGCAAAGTCAAAGTGGAAATTGTGTTAAACTCCAAGATGAAGAGTCTCCTAAATAAACTAATTGTATCCTTGCAATCTCCTATAACTTTAGAGAAATACCACTTTATTAAGCGACACCTTATACTTTGGCAAAACGAAGCAGAAATGGAAAAGATTACAGTAAAATTAATTTAACTTTAAACTTGGACTGGACACTCATGGCGATACCACGTGGCGTGCAAACGCCACCCTAAACATTACAAGTTAGGTTATTGAGCACCTCTGGTATGATAACCGATGTGCTAGAGTTAAAGTGTGATGACCTTGAGTCAAAACACTGAAACACTACAAGTCGATATTGTCCCAGAGTCAAAGTGTAGTGACCTACATTCAGAACTTGTAAAATTACTTACATATAGAGAGCTAGAGAACAGCGAGACGCACCGCATGGAAGCCGGAGACATACTGGCGAAGCGGTGTTGTGCAGCCTAGGGACCCAGTTGTGGTGGGGGTATAGCCAACACTTAGAGTACAAGTGTTGTGGGTGACCTTGACCCACTTAACTTACCTGACCCCCCCCCCCCCGACAAAAAGTGCGACACCCCCCCCCCCCCCGACAAAAAGTGCGAACCCCCCCCCCCCCCTAGACTAAAAAGACGTTCTCCGAGGAAAAATAATAAAAAACCGACAATATGGTCAATGGTAAAAAACGGGGCTGGTCTATACCTAAGACCGTATCGTGCATATTAAATAAAAGAAATCAATTGGTTATACCACATAAAGCGTTGACTAATGTTGAATTATTTAAATATATTTCCTGTTTAAAAATACCATTTTTCCGCGGAGTATTTATGAAAGACAGTTTACCAAAGAAAATATGGAAAAATGAGACTGGAATCGTAAATTTGGATAATACTGAAGGGTCCGGCACCCATTGGGTGTGTTATAAGAAACTAAATAGTAATGTATATTATTTTGATAGTTTTGGAAATTTGCCACCACCTAAAGAACTTGAACATTACTTTAAATCTGCTAAAAACATATATTACAACTATAAAAGAGAACAACCTGATAATACTTCAATATGCGGCCATTTATGTTTGGAATTCCTAGCTAAAAGTATCAGTCACTATTGAGATGTCTTCCTATACGGTATCATTAACAGGAAAATCGTCCACTTTACGAAGTATCCTTTTTCCAGCGTTACGCTTGCAAAAAGGAAGATTTTGGGAGGCAGCACTGTTGGATTTTACAACTTACAACTCTATTCCCAATGTTACGGAAGGTAAAAATAACTTATTGCATTATTATAAAGGAAAAGATGCCAGTGGTAAGTTAACAGACTTAGAAGAGTGCAGTTTACCCACAGGTTCTTATGAAATTGATCATATTAATGAATTTTTGCAAAATAAAATGGGAAAAGACAATATATCGCTAAAAGGTAATAATAATACAATGAAAGCTGAGCTTACTTCAAAATATTATATAGATTTCACTAAGCCAAACTCAATTGGTGATTTATTAGGATTTCCCAAAGATGGAGCAATTTTAGAACCAAATAAAACACATTCCGGTAAACAAACTGTAACAATATTAAAAGTCAATAGTATAGACATAACTTGTAACATTATACAAGGAGCTTACAGAGATGGAGCAAATACTCATATAATACATACTTTTTACCCCAGTGTACCACCTGGATTTAAAATTGTTGAAAAGCCGCAAAACCTGGTATATCTACCTTTGAACACCACTTTCATTTCAGACATCGTGTTGAACGTATTGGATCAAGACGGTAACTTGATAGATTTCCGAGAAGAGCCTATTACGGTTAGATTACATTTAAAATCAACACTTTAATACAAAATCATGGGTTTAACATTTAAAAGCGAACAACCTACGGGAATCCGCATTAGTAGCTCTTCAGCTGTGGAGGAGTTAACACGCGAGAACATTCGTTTCTTAGAGAGAATTGGATTAAAAGTAACCGATAATGGATATACTGGATATAGCTCAGGGTCCAACATTCGACGAAACCCTATGGGAAAAAGAATATCACACCCACAACCCTTACACTTCATCAAAATTAAACAATAACGATGAAATTCGTATTCCCATACAAAATCAAGACATTTACACACTACCATGTGAAAGTTACTTGTATATTGAAGGAAAAGTTACTAAAAAGGACGGTACTACTACTGGTACAACAGTTCCATTTATAAATAATCCCATGGCTTTCCTGTTTGATGAAATTAGATATGAAATATCAGGTGTAACAGTTGATTCTACTAAAAAAGTAGGTATTGCAACAACTTTAAAGGGATTAACATCTATATCACCTAATGAAACCAATTTAATACAACCTGCAGGATGGGTTTTACCTGCAAAAGACACAATCACTCCAGATACAAATGGAAATTTTGATTTTCATATTCCGTTACGTTTGTTGCTTGGTTTTGCTGAAGATTATAGGAAAATAATATTAAACGTTAAACAAGAATTAGTTTTGTTGAGATCTTCAAACGATAAAGATATTATTAAAGCTCCAGACGGTACAACAGATGCAACTTTAGAATGGAAATTAACATTAGACAAAATTGTATGGAGAGTTCCACATGTAAAATTAGCTGACGAGCATAGAATGCTACTATTAAGAAAGTTAAAGGCTGATCGTGATATTGTAATTCCTTTTAGAAGTTGGGAATTTCATGAACATCCCAGCTTGCCAACTACGGATCGACACACTTGGACAGTTAAAACATCTAATTATGTGGAACGAGCCAGGTATATTATATTTGGTTTACAAACAGGCAGAAGAGACACCATCACCAAACATGCAGGCCAATTTGATCATTGCAACTTGAAAAATATTAAAGTTTATTTAAATTCACAATTTTTTCCATACGATAATTTAAATGTGTCATTCGCTAATAAAAAGTACAGCATATTGTACGATATGTATGCAAGATTCCAAAGTTCATATTATGGTAAAACGAATGCACCTTTACTATCACCAGAAAAATTCTTAGATGGTTACCCTATAGTTGTAATCGATTGTTCTAAACAAAATGAATCGGTAAAATCATCAAGTGTAGATATAAAAATAGAAATGGAATTCAACGCGCCTATATCGGCTAATACAACTGCATACTGTTTAATTCTACATGATAAAATCGTAACATACACACCTTTAACTGGAATTGTTAAAAATGTATTGTAAAAGACCGGTTTTCCTACATTCCAATGCATTCCGCGAGTATAAAAGCAGAGCGTTCAGCTCGCTCCTTATCAGTTTGTTGCCTGTTGTTGTATGGGTAGCATCTTATTCAATATGGCTTCTCCTAGTGGTACACAAGAAAATGTAGTAGATATTGAGAAGGAGATATCCGACTTTTTAGATCTTCAAGGTCAACCGGAGGGAGATGAACACAACGCTTGCGGACAACTCCACGCCAGTAATAATGTTGAGGAAAAAGGTAAAAGAAGAAAGAATGCACACAAGAGGAAAAGGGATATTGAAGATAATATTTCTCCTAACATATTAAGTGAGGTATTCTTGCGAATATTTTACCCAATCTCTTCCAGTTTGGACAAAAGTGTTTTAATCGGTGTTATGAAATCTACAGATTATTCCCCTACTGTAATTTTAACTCATGGACCCAAAATGATTTTGTTTACGGACACTGCTTGGGAATCGTTTATGAAACACTTGCATCTGCTAGAATGCTATTTAAGTAGTAACATGTTTGGAAGAAAGACAAGAGTAGGCCTTTTGGATTCAAATGTGGAAATCGATATTGTTAAACATCGTGGTGATCATCAGTTGCGGTTTAGAGACACAACAAGACATGATAACAAGATTCAACTTAATCGAGAAGAGTTTTTTATTCTAACTTGTGCAACTGAACCAATAACGAGATACTTGAGACAACTGGTGTTTTCAAGTTCAATTATTAAAGATTATCTGGAAGACACTTTGGACAAACAACCGGACGCACCTATATTGTACGGACCTGTAGATACTTCTATATTCAATAGGGTTCCTCATGAAGTACAAATGTGGAGACAATTGGAAAAGTACGCTCAACTACATAAGAAATCAGTAAAACATGAAAAAGAGGAAGAAGAAGGAGGAGAAGAATCAAGTGTTAGTGATGAAAATGAAAACAAGGAAAATGTAAAGATGGAAACCTAAATGACAATTAACTACACAGCAATGGTTAATTTTTAAAACAATATCAAACACTTTGTGGGGTTAGGCCTACCGGGGACGGTGCCCACGTTAAATATACACCAACGCGCCAACAACTGTACGGCCGGGTATAAAAGTCGTACCTACCGTGGTGTGGAAATCAGTTGACCTTTGGACTTCGTCATGAGCAGACGAGTGATCTTCGCAATGGACAAGGAAGAAGAACAAGTAAAGTCCAAACCTGGTATAATTGAGTTCCAAGCGTTTCGGGGTAATGATGATAGATTTATCATAAAAGAACTTGTGTTTTTCGACATCAATACAAGTGTTCCTTATTCGTTTTTATTTAAACCACCATGTTCTTATTCATCTTTAACCAGTAAAGCCGCTACTACCAACAGATGGATTTCAAAACACTTCCATCATATCGATTGGTATGATGGTTTTACAAGTTACACGGACTTGTATCACATTATGCATCACTTTTCAGACAAGTTTACCAATATTTACACAAAGGGGCTGGAATAGAAAAGATGGATCGAAGGATTTACTCATGTTCCGGTTAATGATGTGGATTTGGATAAAAACTACAAGTATACGATGGAAAATGTTTGTATTTGTACTAAAAGTCCAGAACATGAAAAAGATAGACATTGCGCTTTAAAAAACGCCTATAAACTCGCATCTTACCTTCAAAGTGGGGAAATGGGGAGTGGTGGGGGTATCGGGGGTTATATAAGTGAGGAGCAGACCGGGACCTGGCATGAGTATTACTCGAGATTCCGAGACGACAACATCTCCCAGCAAGAAGACGAAGAAGACGATCTATAACTTGACCATGGCATCTCACCAGTTCCTGCAAACTTTGGTTGAGCAGTTCAATGCTCACTCCAAATCTACCATACTACCCGTCAAGAAGTGTTCCGAACTTAAAGACGAGAAGCACTACATTATCCACGCCATGAAGAAGATGGAGACTACAGTTGGAGAGGCCATCTGCTGCAGTCTTAGCGAGGCACCATTCACTCCGGGGGATGAGCCCAAGTTCCAAGTCTACCTGCCGAAACGGTTCGTCCATCTCCTCCAGAACGAGGATCTGCGCTCCATCCAACCCGGCTGTCTCTACCTGGTTTCCCACGGTTGCACGGGTAGCAATTCCACCGAGTTGACCATCCACATCGCCGACAAGCAGCAGTGTTAGATTTAAGTTTTACTGTTGTAAATATGTTATTGTAACGTTTTATAAATAAATAAACCATAAAAAACAAAAGACAAAAAATGCAACATATCAATATGTGAAGTTTGTCACATATTGATATGTTGCATTTTTTTTTTTTTTTTAAACTTCGCGGGTGACCTTGACCTTTGACCTTTGCATTTCACAGTTACCCCCACCACGCTACAAGTCAAACCTGTTTGAATGCAAACACAACCACCACTTTTTCATATACCTCCAAGCGCTGTGCCTTGGCTTCATTTCTAATCCAGCAGCCAACCTAGCAACATCAGGATGTCTCTCAACGTAAGCTGTGCCAGCTATGAGGAGGTGACTATCAAAACACAACAGGAGCTGAACGATTTGTACAAGGAGTTGCAGCTAATGGTGGCAAGAGGCTACCGTATAAATGTGCAAGTCTACGCTTGCAATATACGGAACACCCGGCAGCCAAAGGAAGAGCCTGGACACTCATCGACAGCTTCCTCACCGACGTCCATGAAGACCGAGCCGGACAACTTGGATTACTTCAGCTGACTAGCAGTTGTATTTCTTGTTCTAACCATTGTAGAATATGTTTATTTTTTCATTATATTAAAGAAGTAAAAGAGCAAAAACACCTATCTTGTTACTGACATATTAGCTCAGTAACAAGATAGGTTTTTTTAAAACACAATTTGAATGACCTTGAAACTTCCCCCTCCACTGCTTTGCTACCCCCACCACTTCACTATTGGTGTACATGGCACATCACGATTAGAAACCTCATTCCATCTTCAACAGCCAAACCGACAACATCAACAATGGCAAACCTACCAACAGATGAAAGATGTCCTCACGCATGCTGCGACTTCATCCACGAGTTAGAGAAAAAGATGCAAGAGAGGGAGATAAGAAGAAAGCAGATCCACTCAGAAAATATTATGATAGTCAACGGCTATCTTTTATTGTTCGGCCTTATTATGGTTGTACTTTTCATACTATATGGTATAGTCACATGTGTCGGCAAGGTTGCAGAAGAAAACGCCCGCCACCATCAGTTGGAAAGTTTCAATGTTACTTTGTAGGTTTTCCTTTTTTTTTTTAAACTCCGTTTGGATGACCTTGAAACTTCCCCCACCACTTCACCATGTTCCTGCATGAGTATCACATCACCCGTCATTCCTTGTTCGACAAGCAACCATGGCGGACAACACCATCAGCCAAGCTGACTCCACTACTGATGTTGGAACGACCTTGAACTTTCCCCTCCACTCCTTCCTTTTTTAAAACCCAATTTTAAATGATCTTGAAATTTCCCCCTCTACTTTTCGATAATGTTACAACTGACTGCAGCTCACCTCATTCCTTGCTTAGCTGCCATGGCGGAAAGAACTCTTTCTCAAGTTGACTCCACTACGGACGAAGCATTTCCCTTGCGGTGGACTGTTCATTTACAGGATGCGACAGAAGTGGAAGTCTTGTATCAAAAATTACTCAATGTATTAAACGGGAACCCTGGACCTCTTGAATGTAGAATGGATTTGAATTTTGATGCAACCAGGGTCGGCACAGAACCTTCAACTTCAAGCCAGCCTCAGCAACGAGATTTTACACATTTATACACTCCAATATCACCGGAAGGTGTAACTGTCTGCGAGGCTGACTCAACTACACGTTATGTTCAGCCGAAGCCTTGGGTGTTGATTATTAACAATGTGTACAAAGTGGAATTGGTATGTAATAGATTAAAGGAGTTGATGGTACAAGATCCAGGCCTGCGCTTTCAAATAGATATACATTTCATCTGGAGAGCACCTGCGCGGGGCTCTTCGTCTGACAGCTCTCCAAGTACGACGGACGAGGAGGACAACTAGTCATCTTTTTTAAAACTCCGTTTGAATGACCTTGACCTTTCCCCTCCACTGAGTTTATTTAAGGTGCACTCTCACTGACTACAGCATCATTTCATCGCGCACCTTCACCGCAGCAACATGGACAGTCAACTCAACTACTGTTGCGAACAGAAATGTTTTTCATGGCCAAATGACATTGATGTGGTGGATGGTCTGGCTTGTAGAACATGTGAAGCTTTTGGTCAGTGCATGTGTAAGTGCAAGTCTTGGAAGAAGCCGAAACCGAAGTTGAAGACATTCCATGTGTACCAAATGAGAGGGCATAAGTACACTTGCTGCCCTGAACGTTGCATTGAATTCAAACTAAAACAGCTAACTGGCTGCAAATTGTGCAACAATCATTTTGCAGGTTTTTGCAAACATTATTTAGGAGCGTGTCAATACAGATCAACTTGGCATACCGAAGCACTCACTATCAATGAAATCGCTATAGACTCACAAGAGTAGTCTTTCTACTCTTTGACTTTTTTTAAACTCCGTTTAAATGACCTTAAAATTTCCCCCACCACTTCCCCATATATCTAGAGTACGCAGGGCCCGGAGGTCAGTCGCTCGGCGGCTGTCGTAGGATGCACATCCGTGTTGTGCAGTCTGCTGTGCAGTTTTGATTTTAACCAGTTCAATGTCACCACACTTGAACTCTGGCGAAAACGTCAAGCTGTTAAACACAATCCTAAGCCCCAGGTTCACAGTCAACCTCAAGGTCATCACACTTTAACATGTAAATTTAAGGTAGCACCAAAACGGTGCTACCTGGCTTGACATTTTCAAGTTTCCCGAGGTCATCGCAGTTCCCCCACCACTTCCCATATACCTAGAGTGCGCGGGGCCGGACAGTCAGTCGCTCGGTGTCTGTCGTAGGGTGCACATCGCGGTTGTAGTACTGGTCTAAAGGGGGCTGCTGGCTCACTTCAAGGTCACCCGAGCGGTGTCACATGACGGTTTAGGCAGAGTCACGTTGCAAACTTGCAGTTTCCTCAGCACTTTTGCTGTTTCTCGTCTAATTTCGCTCCAAGTCGTCAAGGTCATGGGAACCGGACTGAAACTCGGAGCGTAGTGCGAGAAACAGCAAAAGTGCCAAAAAATTTTAGGTTTCAGCGTGACCTTGACCTTTGTGACATCGATGACGTCATTTTGGTGACGTAAGGGGTGATGATGTCATCAGCACGTCATTTCTGTGACGTCATGGGTGTGACGTCATCGAAATGACGTCATTAGTGATGACGTCATCGATTGCGTCATCGATGACGTCATCGGTGAGGTCATTGACCTCGATGACGTCATCCCTCAGGTGACCTTGAAGTGAGCCAGCAGCCCCCTTTTTCCACTACTAATTTTCGTACATAGCATGTTTCCATGACATTAAGTCATATCTTTTTGAATTGAGTAAATTTTATTAATATAATGATCATACGCGCTATTTATTATTCATGAACTGCATTGTATTGCGATTGCACTTTTTGTAGACTGGCATATGACAATAATGCCAATAAATAAGTAGCTAGCATAATAGAACAGTAGACTCCGACAGTATACATGGGCCAACAACGACTCGACCTAGTTAACAAAAAGGTATCAGTACTCACCAGTAACCAAATGCAAAACATTAACTGATCTTTTAAACCGAATTAGTTATTTAAAATCTTTGCCTTTCAATGGTTTTCTTTTGTTATTATTTGTTTGTTGTCCGCATTCTGAGTTTTGAAGAACATTGTCTTCATCTTAGGATCGTCACTACAACTGTTCACAAGCTGCAGACCTACCATTAGTTACATGTAAAATCTATAATAAATACAATATATTGAATCATTATTTCCTAAAAACGTTAAACTAAATCTTTATAAAGGATCTTGTTCAAGTCATAGTTACAGTGGTTCATTTTTCACTTTTATACTGATGAAAACGTATAGTTCAATGTCAACTTTATTATTAGATATTGATGTTTGCAACGAGTGTTGGTTATCTACAGTCATGTAAAATGAGCTATAAATTTATGGTCAAATAATTATAGCCGCAGCGGAGTGTATCACTAATTTCGTTGGATCAAATGACTATTGTAGCGTCAGTGGTAATGGGATATTATATCTCATTAGTGTACCATTTGATTAGTAATTAATAGACAATTCAGAGTTAGTATAAATTAGCTTTAAGCAATCAATAATAATATTGATTAATATATATCTCTCAATCTATTAATAAAATGACATTAGGTTGAATGTATATTAATAACCAAACAACGTTAACATAAACATTTGTTTCGAAGTTTAGATGGTTATAAAAGTGTAACGCATTCCATACGTTTTGATCTATTAAACAACCATTTTTAAATTCTTTACTCAGATTAACAAAACTGCTAAAACGTAGTTTTAAAACATGGTCTTAAAGATTAACAAATTAACAAAAGTTTATTAGCATCAATGTTACTGCTTTTAATATAAGCTTTATTAAAACAATTTAACGGAAAACATTTTTAGAACAAACGTTTAAGAGAATTCTTTAAGAGAAGAAATAACATTATGATTTAATAACTGTGTTTATTTTGTAAATATGTATTTATGTAATAATACGAAATTTTCCAAAAAGTATTTAAACCATTTTTTATTTTATATAAAACGTTCATACTAGGCCCTATATTCTTACTTGTATTTTACTTTAATTAATTATTGTTTTTGCCTTTGCCTTAATTTTTCATGTTGTCGTCTGAAAACACCTGAATAAAAAATCAATGCTAAGTAGTATCCTATACAGAACTTTGTGAGTGATATGATCTTGTAAAATGGTACAATTTTACTCCTGTATTATTATTTACTCTCAATTTTATATTATTTGCTGCCTAAAATCTACATAAATAATTTACCTAGCTTGCAACTTAACTGACAGTTCGTTCAAAATCCTATTCAAGTGATTCGTGCCAGCTGGAATTAGCATGCAATATGACGCATCACGCACACATTGCAGGTTCCATACAGACAGATTGTGACTTAACAGAAGTATCATAAATACAACTTTAGAAGCACCAATAATCGTCTTCAAAATTCACACAAACCCCTTTAAAAAAATCAGAGGTTTATTTCATGTATTCATGTTAATAAATTACTCTCAGATTATGGACTTTCATTAATAACCTCTGACAATGAAAAGACAATTCTCTTACCAAAGGATTATATTACTAGATTGATTGTAAAAGATTAAATAGCCATTACTGTCAGAAAATGAAGTCTGCAAAGAGAGTCAGACGTTATAAAAACATGTACAATTAATCATTTGTACAGTTCGTATATGAATAAAAACTATTATTAGTGGTGGAACTTTTCAACTCACGGGTCTTTTGAATAGTTTATTATTAAATAAACAGTTGATGAAATATTGTTATATTTTGAAGCAACTTTATATATCATTTTTCTCTGTATAAACCAGAATATAAGTTGATTTAAAATGTACGATACCGGTTCCTTATACCTGATCTTACGTTACATATAAAATAAAATGTGTATCTTTGTATATTTGTGTCAATACTTTTGTTTTTAGATCAATACGTACAATAAATATAACTTTTAACATTTGAAGTACATTGTATTTAGACGTCTTTCTAATATTCTGTTTGATTTAACTAAAAATCAGTCGAAGTTTATTTTTTACAGTACTAGACTAATTTGGTAAGTATTTAAATCCATTTAAACGTTAATAATATTCAAAATGTGATGGATTGAATTGTGGTGTTATATGGTTGGGCTAACTCGTAGAAGCCATTAGTGTTATGCACTTGTCACCGATTTCATGTTTATACCACAGGACCAACAACCAGAATAACTGAACATTATTACATTGTCCCATTTCACTTTATACAATTGTTTCGCGTTTTCGTAAACAAATATACTTACATTTGCTTATTTGACAGTTTATTAAATGTAGAAGCATTTGATGGTAATTTTGAGAATTAACACTATCATCAGATCTATTCTACTTTGAAATTTAACTGTAAAATTAAAATAACATCTAACTTTGAAGAAACCCCTGCAATTCCAAAGGGTAGAGAGTGAAATTAAATAATTTCCGTACTTTGAAATAAAATTCGGTCTTTCAACTTCACATTATGAATTTTGAACGAGGTTTAACATTAAGGTTGATTGAATATTATTTACTTATTAATAACTTATTCACTCAACATAATACAGTAGTAGTTATGCAATATTTTCTAGTGGTCACAGTATTTTGAGGCAACAGTAACGCGTGACCTGTCAACTTGTTTATAAATGACCAGTGAAAGCAAAAATCTGGAGTTTAAAGTAAAAGAGCTTTATCATGGTTTAGAACAACAGTTGCAGAGACTACATAAAAGAGACCCTTGTGTTAACATATATCACCAGCTAAGTCCGATACAGAGCCGCCGGTATTGGCTTGCCCCCTGGGGCGAATGGCTCAGGGCCAATACACTGAACACCGTCCATTGTACTCCGTGTTTTGTAGGTTCACCGTGTCCTGATACAACGATGTCCTGTATGTTTGTCAACACTAAGGGTCTTATGTTGAATAAAATATTTTTTACTAATAATTTATAGCAATAAATTGACCAGAACATCTTCATTCCATTCATGTAACGTGGTAAAGTATATTGTTTTATTTAGACAGTTAGTGTTTTATACGATTATTGTTAATAGTGAACAAATTCATAGAGTGCTATAAGCTAGTTAATATTTTATATACTCATAAAGGTACAGGTTGTTTAGTAAAATTATAAATGACTGACTAAGGAATTTAAAAATGTGCATTTTTATGATAAAAAACAAACAAAAAACTTTTAACATGCGATACTTGCAAAACCACGAATATACTTTATGCCAGGAAATTTGATTACACCCATAATGTGTTGAAAATGTTGCTGTACAAAAGGCTTAAACTAATTATCAACTGAATGGTTCATAGCTAGAATGTATTATCTGACACCGCAAACGGTTTAGGATCAATTTACACCATCATTGTATTAAACTAACTGAACACATTTATAGGAACTTGTATTCATTTCGCTCTCGCCTCCCTACTATAGTATACTATACTCTTTATACAGGGTGGGGCAGCATAATTTCCTTTTTTGTAATGCACGCCATTCGGTTGGTAGATGTCGTAGCGGAGCGCTAGTGGTCTCTTTCGAGGGGCGGGGCTATAAAGTTTTGCCTAGGCATAGCTCAGTCACCATTATGCGTTGGAACAGTGAGAAATGTGCGTTTGCCGTTGAGGCCTACTTTTCAAGCGGGCGTTCTGTGATCACAACGCAGCGTGCCTTTCGTAATCGCTTTAATTTAGCCCAGTTGGCCCCTGTTCCGGACAGCAAATCTATTGTTATGAGGGTCACTACTTTTAGACAAACTGCAAGTGCGACAAAACGAAGAACCGGAGTTCCTCGGCCCGTTAGATCTCCTGAGAACCTTGAGGCAGTCGGAGCTTCGATCACCACGGCGTTCTGCGCGCAAACATGCGTCTGCCCTATGACTGTCATCATTCTGTGAGGAGAATTCTCCATGAAGATCTACATTTTCATCCATACAAGACGGCGATTTGGACATTTTGTTCCAACATGACGCTGCAACGGCACATACCGCAAGAGCATCGATGACTGTTTTGAGGGAACAATTAATTGCCAGGACGCCTCATCCCAATCAGGAGAGATTTGCACTGGCCAGCCCAATCTCCAGATTTAACCCCTTGTGATTTTTTTGGGATTTTTTTAATCCCGTGTTTCTGTGAACAGTCCAAGGGTCTTACAAGATCTAAAGAACAACATCCAGGAAGAAATTGACAACATAACGCCTGCTATGCTTGAGAGTATACTGAAAAACACCAGAAATCGGTATACTTAATGTATCGATAATGGGGGGCGTAATCTAAGAGAGTTGATCTCCAAAACGAAGTGAAACAAAACTTTAGGTGTGTGCCCACATTGTAAAACCAAAATAAAAAATTTCTGAATCATACAATGTGTTTTATTAAATTTAAAAAAAAAGGAAATTATGTTGCCCCACCCTTTACTATAGTATAAAGAGATATCTTTATACTATGGTATAAAGAGATATAGTATAAAGATATATGTAAATGTAAACATTTACATTTACATGACTAATGGTTCGTATTAAAATGCTGCAGTGTTCAAATGACAAATATTTATATTTTTCTTTGTCTAGAACAATTGCAAGGTAAAAATATTAGGCCTACAACAGTTGACCTATGCCTAACCAAGTAATTTATTTATTAAAATGTTTATTTTGATATTGTCAGTTGATCTTAAAATTGTTTATGGATTCATAAAGTTTTTAATGTAGAGACTTTTTATTCTAGTTGAACAAATATCAATCAATCAATCAATCAAAAAGTGCGTTTATTTGATAGTACATGAGTTTACAAACAGTGTTAAAATTGCACATTTAAAACATTGGTCATGGACCGTCAGTTTTGGTTGACACATGTAAACATTTTCAACTAGTTGAATTATTACAAATTACACTTTATATTATTTACCTAGAAAAATAACATAAAAATATATCTTTCGCTGTGATTTAAGCTATAATACAATATAAAATTTAAAAATAATAAATACCCTAATTATGTTGCTTTTTATTAATTAGACGGTTAATTCTATACTATATATACAGAATTTGTTTTATATATATATATTTATTCTAAAATAACACTTCCTCAATTTAGAGGTTGCCCAGTGGGACAAAGAATAATGATATACAAATGAAAAAATACAAGAGTAGGTTACATAAAATTTAGAAATTAATATCCTTAGATGGCATAAAGATGATTTCTTAAAATTTTGATGGAGTCCTTCAGTGCACTCAGTGATAGTTCTTTTAAAACATTTTTTGGAATTTTAAACTTTTTCATTAGTTCTTCTGTTTGTTTGGTTGTTGTGCCCCTGGCTCCAATCATTACTCCTACCACTTCAATAATTTCAAGGTTATATTTTTCTTTGTAATATTTTGTGGTAGGAGTATAAATTAGCTTTTTTTCTTCATTTATTTCTTCGGGTTGCCCAAGGTGGGACTCAAACCGAATTGTAGGATCTATGATGGTGCCAGTTCTTGTCAATTTATTGATTGCTATTATGTCGATCCTTCTAGTCCCACCGTTCTCTGCGACTCCGCTGACCTCTTCATAAACCTCCAACTTCTGCTTTCGGAGTTCTTCAGCAATTGTAGACCGTATCTTGTGATGTCTGGAGTTCCGGAGATTGTCACTGAAGGTACAGGATCCCAGGACATGGGCAAGTGTTTCGATCTCACTGTGACAGCGTCGACAGTGGTTACCATCCTGGGACCTACCTGGTACGGATCTTACTGGAGCAATGTTAGCTGTCATCTTCAGGGCGTCCCTCCATTCATCACAAGATAGGCCTTCACGAGTCTTAACCCAAGCATTAGCAGCTGGATATTGTTCATACAGGGCAACCCCTTTTCCTTTATGGGGCAAATTGCACCAAGCCTTAAATTCCCTGTATCGCAGATTTTTTCGTACTTTTTAAATATCAATTTAGCGTGAGTTTTTGTTTAGATCTGCATCCTGAATTGCATAGTCAAGCTTATTGGTGCAATATTTGATTTCCTCTTCTAAGTTTCTTGTTTTGCTGATATAATCATTGTCTGTAAACAACAGATTTTGGCAAGCATTCATGTGCTGCAGTTAGACTTCCCACTTAGCTTTAAACAGACCTAGTCTTTTGTACTCTTTATTTGAATATAACATATGGTCCGGGGTGTCAATTGGCAGATGTAAAATTTCTTTCAGTGCACTCTTAATTATGCGATCTGCATTTTCAATAAAAGATTTTGGAAATTTCTTTGGCGATACACATATTTTTATTTGTATTTTTACTGTATTTTTAGTAATACAGAATATTACTAAAAATTGAACTCTTCAATCAAACTCCACCGTTTTGTTTTGACCAAGCTACTTTCAAATAGTGACCCAAAGCCCGCCAATCCCTGCCATTGAAATAATCATAAAATTCAGATTTATTTAAATAATATCTATTAAAAAAATAATGTCTTATATTTTTTAAAAATTGGACATTCTGCCACAAAATGAAAAACCCTTTCGTTTTTTCTAGTGTTACAAAGTGAGCACAGGTAATTTTTTTCAAAAATCCAAGGCTTATAATTAAGATGAATTAGTTCAGCTCGTGCTTTGATAATCCAGGAAATCGTAGTTATATCCAGATTATCAGTAAGGAAGGCTCTGTCACCGAGTTCAAGGTCAAGTGAAAGATAATGCGAGTGGTACAATGATGTTATCGCCCTCCCCCTGCACTCCCCCTTCCATGCCAGCCGCTCTGCCTCTACCAGGTTGCACAACTGTGACTGAAGAAAATCTATCCTTTCCAAATTAAATTCTACGATTATCCCATTTTTTGCGCCCATTTGTTTTAGTTGCCGACACCAATAAATAATTTTTTGAATGATGAGTTTTGATAAAATATTTGGAAGAGGATTTTCTGGCATATTGAAAACTTTAATAATGTATCTTATGTGCAAATTAAGTGTATAAAAGAATATTTTATCAAAAAATGTTTCTATATATAATACATAATCAGGTGTGTTTTTTGGCAAGGAAAACAGTTTCTTGATAAAAAAATGTTGAATATTTTCTATTGACATGCTTTCGGAAAATCCCCAAACTTTTGCCCCATAACATAATATTGCTCTTATAATTGTGTTATAACAAACTAATTTCGAACTTAAAGGTATCTTTTTGTTATTTATCAAATTACACCAAATTGAATTAATAGCTAATTTTGTTGAACTGTTTTTTTTCTTTGAAATGAGTGTTCCATGATAGTGATGATGTGAAAGTGACTCCTAAATATTTGTAACTATTGACAACTTCGATCTGTTCCCCTTTGTACCACCACTTATCATTTTATATTTGATACTCAATTTGCCACCATTTCTGAAGACCATTATTTTAGATTTGTTCAAATTTAAGTGCAAATTCCATGTTTCACAGTAGGATTCTAATCTTCTAATCGTGTGTTGTAAGCCTGATGCAGTTGGGGCCAGTAAAACAATGTCATCAGCGTACATTAACATATTAACCCTATGCCCTCCAAAATTGCATCCCCCCTCTAGGGCTTCAGGTAGATCGTTCACAAATAACGCAAAGTTAGTCGGACTCAACAAACAACCTTGCCCATAGAAGTATTAAAACTTTCAGTTAAACCCCCCGGCACCCAAACTGACGCTGAAGTCCCACTGTAGTAATCCCTCATTATTTTTAGAATTTTTGTTGAGAGGCCCAAACAGGAAAGCTTATAAATTAGCGCATTCCTATCTATTGTATCGAATGCTAATGAAAAATCAATAAAAAAGCAAAACAGTTTCCCCCTCTTTTCAGCTAAATTTAAATTACCCATACAAGTTAAGTTAAAAATGTTGTCTATAGTTGAGTACCCTTGCCTAAACCCCGCTTGTAATTCAGTTAACAAATTTTTCCCATGAATCCAACTTAAAATTCTGTTATGGATTAAACTCGTAAATATCTTGGAAACACAGTCAATAAAAGATAAGCCCCTATAGTTAGTAACACAATTAATTTAAATCACCTTTTTTATGTAAAGGAAAAACAATAGATTTTTTAAATGACTCTGGTATTTCCCCCTTTTGAAAGATGCTATTATAAACTTGCAATAATTTAACAAGAAAAGGCTGAAGCGCATGTTTAAAAAACTCATATGGAACTCTTTCTGGTCCTGGAGCTTTGTTTTGTTTTACTTTTGCCAGTACCGTTGTCAAATCAGATATGTTGAATTCACTATCTAGGTACGGGTCAGCGATAAGAGGTTCAACGTACTGAATCTTATCTGCCCGGAGGGGCGGGTTGAGTAAGGTGGAAAAATGTCTCACCCACTCGACTGGCGCAATTTTTCCCACCCTCTTATCCCCTTTTTTCTTAAAAACATTTACTGCCTCCCAAAAGTTTTTTGCATCCGATACCTGATATAAATTATCAATTAATTTATTGTAATAAGACACTTTCTTTTGGTTGCACAGATCCTTATACTTAATTTGCTCACTTAAATACAGAGATTTTATGTTTGGACAATTATTTTTGCGGTAAATATTTAATAATTTAAAAACAACTTTTCTTTGAGACAGACATTTATAATCAAACCACGGATTTTTACTAACTAACGGGGTTTTCCGGGACAATTCAAGTTTATAGTCAGCCGACTTTACGATACTTTTTACAATTCCATCAATATTTTTCTGATCATCGTTTGTTACTGTGAACTGAGGGATTGTTTCATTGATTTTATTCCTATAAAACAACTGGTCGTTTTTTGTCCACCTTAGCCTAGGCAAAAGTGGGAGAATATCGCCTTCCACTTTTTGTTCCCTACGCTCATCAATGACCTTCAAACTTACTTCTATTGGTCCGAGCCCGTAAAACTAACTACTTTGAAATCATTTACTACATTAATACAACTTATTGACACTGCAGCAAGATCAATTACTGAACTTCCCCTTCCATCCAAAAATGTAAAATCCCCATTGTAATCACCGCTTGTCCTACCATTTAAGATTACCATTCCTAGTTCGTCAAATAAATCTAATAATTTCCTTCCTTTACGTTCCTTCTTTTTTCGTTTTCATAAATTACGATTTATGTTATTGATGGTCTCATCCATGAAGGCCTGACCATTCCCAATACGTCCATTAAGATCCCCTATTAATAAAATATTTTCTAATTCCTTAGACGCTACAAAATTTTTTATGCTTACAAAATCTGTATCCCAATTATTGTAATTTAAATACAATGGCAATATATACACTTTCTGTCCACAAAACAAATCTCCACTTGTGCATTCAATCAAAATAAAATCTGCCGGTCAATCAAAATAAAAATTTATCTTCAAGGAATTTTAATCTTTTTGCAAACTGTGAGTTTAAATTAATTAAAGCTATTAGGCCCCCCATGTACCTTCCATAGTTTGATTCTCTCTTTGCAAATGTAATATGTACAAAAAAGCTACTTAACTTATTTAAAACAAAACCTTTCTCTCTTTCTGAGGCAAAAGTTTCTATTAAAATTATCACATCATAACCACTTATCATTTCTAAAAAATATGAATCAGTTAACTTACTTCTAATGACACAAATATTGTAACACATAATTTTTAAGATTGTATGAGATAACGTCCTTTCTAACTTGCCGATCCGTTGTCCGTTGTCGTCGCTCGTGGGATTGGCGTGGCCTCCTCACCCCGAGCCGTTGTCGCTGTGGACCGCCATTGGTGACGCTGTCGTCCCGAGGTCGGTTTGCTGCATGCCCCCTTGGCCTCCTGGTACTGTAGCGGACGTTGTCTGCTCCCGACTCCGCTGTGGCACACCATCCTTCAGCTTTGACAGAAACTCCGTAAAATTGTACTTAAACAGCTGCTGGAGTTTTTCCGCACCGTCCATGTCACCTGCTTTAAGTTTGTCACCTTCCCATGTAAATCTTGAGTTTTCTATGTATATGTGGTCGTACACTAACGGCATCTTCCTTCTCCCAGCGACACGCTCCACCTCGGTTCTTACAGCTGCCAGTCGCGCTCGCTTGAGTCTCACCTCCCGTGGGAAATCCCGATGCATAGAAAAGTTTGTACCTTTGAGGGTTTTCACATGTGACATAATAAACTCGACATCCGTGTCATCCGGAATATGAGCAATTACAGCACTCTTGTCTTTGTCTAGTGGATGTGCTCTGTTAATCCAAATATTTTTGTCCATGTCAAACTTTTCTTGGCAGAATTTTGCTACCAAGTGTTTATAGTCTCTAGTATGAGATGTAACATTAAGGCCTCTAAATATGAGGTTGTTTCTCCTGGACCTTGACTCGAGATCCACTAGCCTATCCATTAGCATTCCCTCTCTACTTTTTAGTTTCATAACCTCAACTTTTAGAGCCTCATTCTCCTGCTTTAGCTGATTGATTTGACCCATGAGGTTATTTAGATCTTGCTTAGTAACTAAATTAGCTAGTTTCTGATCAAGCAATTTACCAATATCTGCAAGTAACTGCTCACGTGTTTCTGGCTGTTCTGTTGTTCCTGAAGCCATGTCGTCTGTGTGAAGGTTATTCTCTTCCGGTGAATTTGGGGGTCTTCGTCGTTTTGGTGTCCTAGTTGTCGGCGAATAAAACTGATCAATTGTTTTATACATAGACACAGCGCAGACACCTCACAAAACACAGTCCCGGTTGCAGGATATACCTATACAGTCTCACTGCACACACGCGGTCCTACACATAACTGATAGGCTAATGGCCACGCTGTTATCGTAGTCCACTAAATACCGGTTTAATATGGCTAAATATGGCTTGTATGACTGGTTTTGAGATACTTATAAAGGCTGTGTGCAAATTCTAACTATTTTAAAGCCGGATTAAGTTAAAACTTGTTCAATTTGGCACTAAAAATATGTTAAAAACTGTTAAATATTGAGGAACGATGTAATCAGCTATCACTACTCTACTGCATTAGTTGAACAAATAACGTTGCATCAATTCCAACTTATAAATGGATTACATAAGAAATGTGTATTTCGATTTCCTGGAATGTGCTAATCTGAGATTAAATGCCACTCATTTATATATTTATAATTTTCAATTTATCCACTATGAATACTAAATTCATACATAATATTGAGCTAAAATTTATGTTTATTTTAGATCAATCGTCTGCTGATGTAGACTAGCACAACTTTTTGGTACAAAACTGCACATTTTTTCAGCATCTTTGTGAAATGTTAAAACCACGTTGGCTTAAAGAAACCTTGTAACATTAAATTTTCCAGTAAACTTTTAATTCAGAAACAAAGCGTGGCTGCCCTATGGAATCCTCATAACAATCCAACTCATTCGGGCCTGTAATTGAGAGAACAAAGACGCCCACTTCTACACTCTGTTTCTCTTTGACCTGCGTAGCATTTGTCTTAAGTTCTGTCTTTTATGATCGCCTTCAACTCTAAAGCTTTGATCTATTTTTGCTGTTGCTAATATGTATTTTGGCAAAAAATTAAGGTAGTCAAATTTATATTTAAAAATTATTACAATTTAATTATTAACTCAACTTTTACAAACTCATAGGATACAAACATGAAATAAAAACTCATATAATTAATGACTCAATATACGTACAACTTAATTTGAAATGTGACAAATTAAGTTATTTATACTTGGTTTTATATACTGTTATAATTACAATTATATAAAGTTTTGTAATACTGTTTTTTGTTGTTTTTTTTTTTAATACAATTTCTCCTATACACAAATACCTTATGTCATTGTTTATGTACGGTTAATAACATTTGTTCTAAATCCATTACATAAATGTTAATGATGTCAATGAAATATATTGCCAACTCATTTACACTTTAGATTTTACTTATTTAAAAATTTTTTGCCTTGATTTGTTTTTGGAAAAATCAAGCCCCAAAACGTACAAATGGACTGTCACTAATGGATGCAAATCAACCAAAGCAACATCCTAGAATCAAGATGGCCAAGGCACGTGTCTCAGTAGAGGGCGTGAGTTACAAAGACTTTGAGGGTTATGGTTAAGCGTTACTTAAGCGTTAATACGGGATTAAATATAATTATGATTATATTCCTATTGTCTGGGGGTGGAAAAAAATACTCTTCAAATAAATTAAGGGACGGGTTTTTACGCTTTGAACAACAAGTTAAGCAGATCAACGATTGGGCTAAATTTTAATTAATAACTGGAATTAAATCAACAACAATCAACTAGAAATCAAGATTACGCCGAATGGCTGTGTCCCATTGGAAATCATCAATTAATTTAAAAGAAATCTAAATCAAGCATAGGGTATCACAACAGCCCAATACGTAACGTCAACTTTTGTGGAGGATGTCTTCTTTGGCTAGAAGCCTTATACCTCGAATGGGCTCTAGTCCCCAGACTCTCTGTTAGGACGGTGGAAATGTAAGGAGTGCTTATCACAGACCTGTGCCTGTCTCAGACTATGGCGTAAAAAACCTGCTTCTTACATTACAATAAGCATTTTATGCCATTCATCGTGATCTTTGTTAAAAGACTGACAAAAACATGGTCTCAAATCTTTGAAAGAAGGGGACGAACAAATAGATAAAATGAAATATATTTACCGAAAAATATTGTAAATAAAACGAAATGGGTACTTACATATTAAATAACTAATAATAAGAGTTTTTTTTTTAAATCCATAACGTTAATAACTGTAAAAGGTATTTTTTAAATCATTTAAGAACAACATTTAAACAGCAATTTAAAAACGAATGAATACAACGCTTATTATTAATATAAAAATATATAAAAAAGTTTTTATTGTGAGAACTTAGGATTCCTAAAGTCAAAGGCAAAACACAGACTTTAGAAAACAAGCGAAAAAATAATGAAAACGTAACAGGTTGATGGTGATATGAAGCCAGAGTGGTGGCGGCGCGCGGACGTGGCGAGGCGTAGGCAGGTCTCATCTCACGCGGGTCACGTCGCCTGCTCATTACATTCAGCCGCTTTCCAGCTTTGTTGCCCGTTACAGCTTAATTGTATAGCCACCAAAGTGGTTTCTTCCGTAAAATGTACCAATAGGTTTTTTTTTAAGATTGTCTAAACCAAATCTAATTTTATTACTGATTCATGAGTATTAAAATCCAAAACGAGTACTATTTAATTATTTCTATATAACATCGAATGAATATTTAATAATTCATAATGAAAAAATAATTGAAATAGATTACAAAAAGAGAAGTGATGACAGCTCATTTTTCAGATTTAACCATTAGGTAAAGGAAGTTACATGAAAATCTTGTAATTTTAAATACAAAATCTCCCTCTACAATGAGAATATGGAACAATAGTTAACCAAGCAAAGCAACGCTCACTAAATATGTTTTACTGTACGTTAAAAGTTACGTTGATGAAACTACATGTCATTCATTTGGAATTCAAGCCTCGAATAATAAACGGTATCAGTTATCTGAAACATACTTTCTCCCAACGATATAAAATAAACGGTATCAGTTAACTGACACATACTTTCTCCCAACAATATAAAAAAGCTGTTAAAAGCTTCAAACATAAATGTCTTGATGACTCAGTCGGATAGCTACCAGCTGAGCAGCGCGAGTTTGACCCTACGCGCGTCTGTGACTTTTAACAACGTACTGCGTTTACCGGTAAACGAAAAATTGAAGTTTCTCCGCAACCACTTGACTTAGAGCAATAATTTTAAATACTGGATTATTTAGCTTTTTGAGCTTGATTTAATGGTGATAAGCAAAATTTATTTAAAAATAACAGCTGTTTTGAAAATCCAGAAAAAATTGGTTTTTGAAACACTTATTACGCCATAACTTTTGAACGAGCATTTTATCGGAGATGCGGGTGGTGAAATTTTATTCACCATTTTAAGCTTAATAAACCACAAAATTGTAATCAAAATCGTTAGAGCCGTTTTTGAGAAATTTGGATTTTTCACGATTTTTGGGGGTTTTTGGGGGTAAAATACCCTTAAAAATAAAAAATTCTAAAAAATGAAAAAATGCCTGGAATTATCGTGCGTTTGGACCTACATACCAAATTTCACCGAAATCGGACCATTAGGGCATCCTCTAGCTCTGTTTACATCCTGACACACACATACACAGACATCACGCGAAAACCACTTTTTTAGACTCAGAGGGCACCAAAACGGATAAATTTACCAACAACTCAAATTTAAAAATTTTGACGAAACCAATACTTTCTCAATATATACATTTATAGAGGGAAAGGGGGCTCCAAAATGGATATATACATCATCAAACTAATGCGAAGTGTTTTAAGAAAACAATACTTTCTCCATATACTATGGTATAGGGGTGGAAAGTAAAAGGTGTTAAAAGCTTCAAACATTAATGTCTTTATGACTCAGTCGGATAGCTACCAGCTGAGCAGCGCTCGTTTGACCCTACGCGCGTCTGTGATTTTTAACAACGTACTGTGTTTACCGCTAAACAAAAAATTGAATTTTCTCCGCAACCACTTGACGTAGAGCAATAATTTAAAATACTGGATTATTTAGTTTTTTGAGCTTGATTTAATGATGATAAGTAACATTTATTTCGAGACAACAGCTACTTTGAAAATAAAAAAAGTTGATTTTTGAAACACTTTTTACTCCATAACTTTTGAACGCGCATTTTCTCGGAGATGCGGGTGGTGTCATTTTATTCACCATTTTAAGCTTAATAAACCACAGAATTTTAATCAAAATCGTTAGAGCCGTTTTTGAGAAATTTTGATTTTTGACGATTTTTGAGGGTTTTTGGGGGCAAAATACTCTTAAAAATAAAAAATTAAAAAAAAATGAAAAAAAACGCCTGGAATTGTTGTGAGTTTGGAAATATATACAAAATTTCATCAAAATCGGACCATTGGGGCATTCTCTAGCTCTGTTTACATCCAGACACACGGACACACGGAAACACACACACACACACACAGACATCACTCTGAAAACCACTTTTTTGGACTCAGGGGGTACCAAAATGGATAAATCCACAAACAAATCAAATTCGAAAATTTTGACGAAAACAATACTTTCTCCATATACTATGGTATAGGGGGAGAAAGTAAAAATTAAAATAACAAACTTAAAATATATCAGTGTTTTTTTCATTTACTAGACCCTATTATTTAAAAGGTTTTAACGATATTTATTTTAGTTCCGGTGTTCAACCATACCTACATTAAAATTTAAACAAACTCATACTCTCTTTAGTATTTTTAGACGCCTTTTATAAGAGGCTCTCATTGTTAACTTAGAAAAAGAGTTTTAGAATTCACGAAAGGCAACAATAAATTAAAAAAATATTAAAGCGGTCTGTTTTAGCATCAAAAATAAAGAAAATATTAAAAATCTGTTACTAGAAATAAATATAAATAAAAATAAATGCAATTTATTTCATGTCAATTGCATTTTATCATGGGTTGCATTTTAAAATAAACGCTCTGTAGTTTAATTCACTCATGATGGTTGCCTCCTGAACTGGTGGAACTATATGGTTTTAAATTACCTTTTTCCGTCTCCAGTTCAGGCAAATTACAAACCCAAATTTGAACTGGAGACGAAAAAAGGTAATTTCAAAAAGCTCTGTAGTTTAAAGAAATATAGCTAATAATATGAGTAAATTGAAACAAAACAGTGGACAGCTAAAAATAGACAATACAAAATATACGAGTACTAATGAAGGTTTAAAAACGATTTCTGCCTTTACTTACCAGATCTGAAGATTAAACGGTTCGCAATATTCAATGATTCTATTACTTATAGTTATATTTGTAATAAAAACAACGATGCATGATTGTATTGTTTCCTGAAATGATTATACTCGTATGTTGATATTAAAGTCGTTCAATTAACCATATAATTCAAAACAAATTTCAATTTGCAATAGGTCTATTAGTATATTAATCCAAACTATGTTTGCACGTAATTTTTTATTTTTCTTACTAAAAAATATTAATATTTAGTTTTCTAGAAAAATTTGTTATTTAAAAAAATACTTATTGTTACTTAAAATTACTGATTGCCAATACAATGAAAGATTTGTAGGTTACATATACCTAGCAGACAATAAAAATTAAGTAGTAAATAATTTCTTATTAAAATGGAGATTCTTTTTTTGCAATGTCAGATTATTGTAATTCTGTGGCTATAATCATATTTATCAATATTTAAAAAGTACAATATATTTCATGAGTTATTCTACATTTCGTTGAACCCTTTGAAGTGGAGTTACTCAGAGATACTATACTTTTCGAGGAATAATTAAACACAATCTTTGTCATACGTTAGTACCAAGTGATTTTTTTAATAATTCCATTGAGAAATTAGTTGAATGCTTTAATTTAATCATTATTATATTTTTTGTCACTGATGCACAATATATTATACAGAATTAAACAGATAGAGTATAATATATGCACAATATATTATACAAATATGATAGAGTATTTAGGTATACATTCTATGAGCTGTGTAAAAAATATTTTTAAGTTTACCAATTTATAATTAATATACAGTTTATGGTGATACTGGCAAGCTACATTTACTCATATCCACCCAACGCTTTTAACACCTGCTACTATCCAAAGTGACAGGAAAAATTATAATAAATGCATATTGAATATTTTTTTTACAAAATAACAAAAATGTAATCAAAATAACCGTTTCAAAGATGAAGTCTTTTTGACTTACTTCCTTTTAGAGTATTCTAGCCTGAACAAGGATTTCAACGATGGAACATTTTGTTGTACAAAAGTAGACGATATTTATGTTATCGAGGCCGTCCACACAGTTTGCATCGCGCCGCCGCCGCCGCCGCCGCCGCCGCCGCGCCGGTGTCCCCCAGGGCCCGAGATTGTGAGCTGCTGCGGGGACACCGACGACAATTTATGATGCACCTGCAAGATAACTCCATCTTCTGCTGAAACACAATATTCAAAATTCTACTGATAAATTATACATAAATTGTGTTGTTGTTGTTACAAAACTATTTTTTTTTTAATGTAATACGATAATATAGTGAGTATATGTTAAAACAATTTATAAACCGAGATATTACGATTTTACAATCCGTTTATTTAAATAGTGAATATTTTTTTGTGATTAATTAGTTAACTTAATAATTAATTGTTATGGCTATATTGGACGTACGAAGTATTTACTGAAATTAAGGCAAAAGTTGAAGGATAAGGCTTGTATTGAAATTTATCATTGGTCACACCACGCAAGAACTATTATTCGGTATAATTTTGACGATTCATGATATATTTTTCACATTTACTTCATAAAATTAAAAAATAAATTATCATTTATACTAATATACTATTTATGAAAATACTCTTAGAAACTATCTTTTGAATTATGAACATACAGCTAGATATTTAATAATTAACCCTTTGGCTGAAGCCCTATTGGCTGATGTGAATTATAAAGGGATCCTAATCATCAACCTTTCTAACGTTATTAGCGGTTTTCTCCTACGATGAACACAGGCTAATTAAAAAGGACAAAAAGAAACATACTTACCTATTACTAAGTAGATTTATCCAATATCTAATATTTTACCAAAATTTTATTCAGAGTAAAAATCTGTTTCTTTGTGTATATTATATTGAATCTTACATTACTATAGGTCTAGAATGCTAATTAATCTTTCTCTGGGTCATTTCAATAATGAATTTGGGTAATAGTTAATTCTTTAAATACTGTAAATACTTTGAAATACTTTGGAAATACTTTGATCAATGTACTTAATTATCATAGGATAAAAATATATATGAAACTCCTATTACACTGTACCGGTTTGACAAAATATGTCTAATGACCTATGAAATGTAAAACTTCATAAGTTACATAATTCTCTAAATTGAATTTTTGCTTCCACATGAAAGTATTTTTGTTATATACCATTTGATGTATGACCTTCTCCTGTACCCTATTACTTGGTGCAAAAAGTCAGGCTTAGAAATCGTTTTTGGAAGAACGCTTTGATTTCCTTATGGCGTTTTTCAAAACGTATGATTGCATTATATTGCAAAATGTCCACTCAGCTCAGTTATCAGTATGCAATATATCCGTGATTATTATCGTAAACAACATATTATAAAATTCGAATACAGTTCATGAAATAGATTCTTGACTTTGTTTGTAGTCTCTTTCTTGACTTTCTTGGAAGTACACTTTTGAAATTAATGAATAACGAGGTGGCCCTTGCGCAAATTGCGCATTTTATGACTCTGTATGAGTGACACTCGCCTACAGTACGTGAATGTTGATAATGAAGTGACAGAGATCTATTTATGTTTACTATCTGGCTTTTAAAATTCATTTGAAAGTAATCTGCTGTTAAATTACAATTCACATTGAAGTACTTGCAATAAAAGGTGCTAAACATTTTAAAGCGCCCTCTAGGAATAAATGAAAGGCAACTGGGGCGAAGCCCGAAACAATATGACCTTTTTAATTACGATTCGTCACTGCGGTATATCCTAAGCTTTAAAATGACACCTCAATCTTAAAAATCGGTTCAGTGGGTCGAGAGAAAAAGGGACGTAACAGACGAAACCCTTATAGAAATAAAAAGATAGATACCAAAAATAATAGTATTATTTAATAAAAATAATAATACTAAAAAGTCAGGAGTTGAAAAAACTCCTCATACCTTTACTCCAAACACAACAGCAATTTTCTCAAATAAAATTTTGTGTCAACTACAAATAAAACTTAAACCTCATGGATAATTGGATTGTAAATAATTGTTAGTTAGTGCCAATTTAATGTTCACCTCTCGAGTTGTTCGAGTATCTATGACCGACCCAGATCAGGGATCAGCTGTTTGGCCCTGTCGTGGCAAACAGCCAGGATATCCAACTCGGACCATTGTAGTGATGGTGATTGTACCTAGAACCTGGCCATTGATGTTATCTCGTGATTACTAACAGACCCAAAGCTACAACCGTCTTCCGTTTGATTAACGTTGTTGTAAATATGTATTACAAGTATTACTTATATTGGGTAAAAAATATATGCCAAGTCTTATTATATTTAAAAAATGTAATTAACATAACATTTTGACAGTTTTCGTTTCTGTTTATTATTATCATTATCGTTTTTTACTTTAAATGTGGTTTGTTTGATTATTTTGAGGAAACAATAGAAGAACTACGGTAGCTGCTCATCCGACAAACCCAAACTAGATCAAGTTCAAAATAAAGAAACCTACTCTTATTAATTAGAGATTTTCAAATTATCTTCGTTTTATAAATAAAACACTGTTTGTAAGCACCACATTGCTGTGGCACAAGAAAGAACTTTCTAGGAAACAGTTGATTCCTATCTCACAAACCGTCAGTAATTGCTTCCATGAAACCTTTATAAGTAACAAGCAAGTTTGTAGCATTCGAACACATAGTTTATCTATTTTGGGATATACATAAAAAATACTTCATTTTGTGTTGTTTATTCTGAATCACGTTGACTTATATTGCTAAAAGGTTAAAATACCTGATACAGCCAGTGATAATAGTACTCCAAGACTACACTTTCAACTACGCGTTTCGATGTTTAATTACATCATCTTCAGGTCACTCAAAAACTTCGTTTCAACACATCGCTATGATCGTCACGTCACATTTTAAAAAACACATTACACTTACACAGACAATTCACACGGACGAATAAAAACTATAGGCCTACTTTTACTAAAACGAGAACGCTCATGACGGGTGCCGAGTCTCGAGTGGATGGTAACAACAAGTTCAGGAGTTGATCTTTGTCCCAAGGCTACCTTTATCACGGTCCTTATCCAACTTAATCATTGACTCAAATAATATGTTCGTTTGGAGAGTACTTTTATCATTTAATATGTCATGGGTTCTAGTCTTTGTGGCCTTGTAAATTTCGTATTGTTATACAGAGCTGTCATGACCCTAACTTTATAACAAATATGTAATGGCTTAAGGTCGGTTTGTAAATCTGTATAATTGTGCCGGATGTTGAGCGTAATTTGATTTCTGCACTTTGACAGCTGTGGAAACATGCTCTTTGAATCGCTTCTCAAAAGACCGCCCTGTCTGACCTATATATAATTTATCACAGTCTTTGCAGGTTAATTTATAAACTCCGGTTTTATAAATTAACCGGCTTCATTAGATATTACAAACCTGTACTCAAATGAACCAGTAAGAGAAACAGTTAATATTTTAAATGACAATTTTACAGGAACAGTCAAGCATGAATGACAACCAACGTAATGAATTGATGGCATTACTGGAAATAGTATTAAAGAAAAATTATTTTAATTTCAATGATGAATTTTACGTTCAACAAGGCTCGCAATGGGTTCACCATTATCAGAGATTCTTGCAGAAATGTTTCTGAATAATTTCGAAAACAAAAATGTTTGGAGTGATAACAACCGGTACCTGAGCAAATTAGTTTTTTTATTACAGATATGTTGACGACATTTTATTTTATACGATGGCAACCCAAGACAAATAAGATGTTCACAAATTTCATGAACAACATCCATAAAAAATTAAAGTTCACAACAGAATTATAGCAAAATAGCCTAAATTTTCTCGACCTCACGCTCAACAAAAACAATAGCAGTTTTTCCTTTAAAATCTATAGAAAACCCACAGCCACAGACACAACCATCCACGCAACCTCACATCATCCAATGTCTAACAAATTAGCAGCATACAATAGTTTTGTCCGTCTCTTATCCATTCCTATGAGCCCCGAAGATTATGAGGTCGAGCGAAACGTTCTAAAACAAATCGCAGCATCTAGTGGTTACAATCCTGTTATCATAGATAATTTAAAAAAAAAAAAAACATAACAAATCAAATAATTCTTTAACTGAAGATCAGAAAAGAAACTTTGAATTGGTTTCAGCAGAGTACGGCGAGCAATTACCGTTAACAAGAAAAATTGAAATGAAAAAGATTGGAAAATAGGAGCCTTTAGAACCAATAATAAAGTAGATAAACTTGTAAATACGAGTATAAAAGGAACCGGTGTTGATGTAGCCAAGATAACCGGAGTTAATAAATTAACCTGCAATGACTGTAAAAAATTCTATGTAGGTCAGGCAGGGCGGTCTTTTGAGAAGCGATTCAAAGAGGATGTCCCCAGAGCTGTCAAAGTGCAGAGATCAAATTACGCTCAACATCTGGCACAAAACAACTACAATTATACAGATTAAAAAAACAACCTTAAGCCATTACATATTTGTAATAAAGGTTGGGTCATGACAGCTCTGGAACAATACGAAATTGACAAGGCCACAAATACTAGCCCACATGGCATATTAAATTATAAAAGTACTCTCCAAGTGAACATATTATTTGAGTCACTGATTAAGTTACACAAGGACCGTGACAAAGGTAGCTAGGGGACAAAGGTCAACTCCTGAACTTTGACGCCATTAATGTATATTGTAATATATATATATATATATATATATAATTGAATAAAGATTTATTCAATTGAATTGAATTGTCACCATCCAGTCGAGACTCGGCACCCGTAATGAGCGCTCTCGTTTTAATAAAAGTAAAGTAGGCATACAGCTTTTATTCGTCCGTGTGAGTTTTCTGTGTAAGTGTGTTTTTTAAACTGTGACGTGAAGATCATAACATGTGTTGAAACCAAGTTTTTGAGTGACCTGAAATGATGTAATTAAACATCGAAACTCGTAGTCCAGTCTTGGAGTACTAGGGTCACTAGCTGTATCAAGTATTTTAACCTTTTACCAATATAAAAACTACATCGTGATTTGACGATACGTCATCAGAGTACAATGCATTATGTGTATTAAAACTCATTGAGAAAACATACATTTAAAGAGAACTGTTAAAATAACTATTAGTAGTTTGTTATCATTATTATCGCAAATTAAACGTCACCAAACTTTAATTATGTTCTCTTTCTTCTGTTAAATTTCAATAGCTTAATTTTACACCAACACTTCAGTAAACATTACAATATTTATATTATAATGTTTATAATATTCATAAGTAAATAGTGTCATAAACGTGGGTTTTAGGGTATTAAAACAACCCTTCTAACCCCTTCTAACAACTATTAGTAAACACATAAATAACTCATTTTAAAACTATAACCACTTTAAGTCTTTAAAACATCAAGAAAACAATAAATTCTTGATTAATTACTTATCAATTAACCAATAATTATAAATAACAAGAGTAGTGTAAAATTGCGGCCGCTGGCCCAGTTCAAGGTCACCTGAGGGATGACGTCATCGAGGTCAATGACCTCACCGATGACGTCATCGATGACGTCATCGATGACGCAATCGATGACGTCATCACTAATGACGTCATTTCGATGACGTCACACCCATGACGTCACAGAAATGACGTGCTGATGACGTCATCACCCCTTACGTCATCAAAATGACGTCACCGACGCCACTGAGGTCAAGGTCATGCCGAAACTTAAAATTTTTTGGCACTTTTGCTGTTTCTCGCACTACGCTCCGAGTTTCAGTCAGAGTCCCCGTGACCTTGACCACTTGGAGCGAATTTTCGACGAGAAACGGCAAAAGTGCCAAGTTAAACTCGAGTTTCTGACATGACTCTGCCTAAATGGGCAATCGGTTATCCCTCAGGTGACCTTGAACCAGTACAACGCCCGCAATTTCATGTTACTGTGACCTTGAACACTTAACAACGGAGCGCCGACACCGATGCGCACCCCACGACAGCCACCGAGTGACTGACTGTCAGGCTCTGTGTATGCTAGGTATATGGGGAAGTGGAGGGGGAAATGTCAAGGTCATCCAAATGGAGTTTTAAAAAAGTTGAAGAGTAGAAAGACTACTCTTGTGCTTCCTGGGCGACCTCATCAATTTCCAACGGATCTGTAAACCAATCCGATCTGTAGCGGCAGGAGTCCAGAAAACAGGTGCACCACCCATCAGGTTGTCCGTAGCACTTCCGACAATTGGTAAGATTGGAGAAGTGAAATTTAATACACCGCTGCGGACAACAAGTATAAAAGTATTTGGATTTGTAGATTTTGAAAGTTTGTAGTACCGGTGGTGGCAGCTGTTGGTTCTTGCATCTACACCTGCAACATCCGAAGCATTCACATTGCCGGCAGGCCAGCCCATCCACTTGCCACTTTGGTAAGAGGAAACACTTATCCTCACAGCAATAGGTTGTCCCCGTCTCTTCCTCCCAACGCTTCTTTGCACAATATGTGACGCCTTGTATCTCCAAACACCTATGCTCGCAACATGAGATGCGCTTACTTTCCATAGTTGATGTTGCTTTGACGAGGGAGCACGATGAAGTGATGCTGTGGTCAGTGGGAATGGGGTTTATATAAACTAAGGTGGGTGGAGGGGGAAAGGTCAAGGTCATCCAAATGGAGTTTTAAAAAAGAAAAGAGTAGAAAGACTACTCTTGTGTATCTATAGCGATTTCATTGATAGTGAGTGCTTCTGTATGCCAAGTTGATCTGTACTGACAGGCTCCTAAATAATGTTTGCAAAAACCTGCAAAATGATTGTTGCACAATTTGCAGCCAGTTAGCTGTTTTAATGTGAATTCAATGCAACGTTCAGGGCAACAAGTGTACTTATGCCCTCTCATCTGGTACACATGGAATGTCTTCAACTCCGGTTTCGGTTTCTTCCAAGACTTGCACTTACACATGCATTGACCAAAAGCTTCACATTTTCTACACGCCAGGCCATCCGCAACATCAATATCATTTGGCCATGAAAAACATTTCTGTTCGCAACAGTAGTTGAGTTGACTCTCCATGTTGCTGTAGTGAAGGCGCGCGATGAAATGATGCTGCAGTCATTGAGAGTGCACCTTAAATAAACTCAGTGGAGGGGGAAAGGTCAAGGCCATCCAAACGGAGTTTTAAAAAAGATAACAAGTCGTCCTCCTCCTCCTCGTCCGTTGTACTTGGAGAGCTGTCAGACGAAGAGCCCCGTGCAGGTGCTCCCCAGATGAAAAACAAATCAATTTTAAAACGAAGACCAGGATCTTGCATCATCAATTCCTTTAATTTGTCACATACTAAGTCGACCTTGTGTAAGGTGTCAACAACAAGCTTCCAATTTGTTGGCTCAATATAACTTGTAGTAGAGTCCGCCTCGCTGATAACCACATCCTCCGGCCGTATTGGAGTGTAAAGATGTGTAAAGTTCTTTGGCTGAAGCTGAGGCTCAGGCTGGCTTGAAGTGGAAGGTTGAGTGTGGACCCCTGTCGCATCGAAATCCATAGTCATTCTACATTCAATGTTGGGGTTTTCGTTTAATACATACACCAATTTCTCATGCAACATATCCACTTCTGCCGAGTCTTGCAAATGAACATTCCAGGAAAATGGCCATTCTTCATCCGTAGTGGAGTCAACTCGAGAAAGAGTGCTGTCAGCCATGATAGCTAAGCAAGGAATGATGTGAGCTACAGACTGTGGTAACAGTATTGAAAAGTAGAGGGGGTAAACCAAAAGTATGTGGAGGGGGTATTTTCAAGGTCATTTAATTTGGGTTTTAAAAAAAGGAAATAGTGGAGGGGGAATTCTCAAGGTCATCCAATTTGGGTTTTAAAAAAAAGGAATGAAGGTTACTCCTCTTCAGCCTCGTTGTCCCCCACATCCTCATTAGCCTCATCTTCATCGACGTCAGACTCGCCGTAAGGGTAGATCGGGGACATGGGCGAATATTGTGGAGATTGTTGACCGTTGTTATCGTCCCCTTGCATTCTGACTTGGGACCAATCATAATTCAAATTCATTTGTATTATGATTCCAGGGTTGTCCCGCAGTATTTCCTTCATCCGTTCGCAAATTGTTTCCAAATAGTGTACACTATCGATCGACAGTGTCCAACCCGTACTTGTACCAACATCAGTAGTGGAGTCAGCTTGGCTGATGGTGTTGTTGTCTGCCATGGTTGCTTGTCGGACAAGGAATGACGGTTGATGTGATGCTCATGCAGGAACATGGTGAAGTGGTGGGGGGTGTGGTGGAGTAGTGGGGGTATTTTCAAGGTCATCCAAACGAAGTTTTAAAAAAAAGGAAAACCTACAAAGTGACATTGAAACTTTCCAATTGATGGTGGCGAGCGTTTTCTTCTGCAACCTTGCCGACACATGTGACTATGCCATACAGTATGAAAAGTACAACCATAATAAGGCCGAACAATAAAAGATAGCCGTTGACTATCATGATATTTTCTGAGTGGATCTGCTTTCTTCTTATCGCCCTCTCCTGCATCCTCTTCTCCAACTCGTGGACGAAGTCACAACATGCGTGAGGACATCTTTCATCTGTTGGTAGGTTTGCCATTGTTGATGTTGTCGATGTGGCTGTTGAAGATGAAATGAGGTTTTTAATTGCGATGTGCCATGTACACCAATAGTCAAGTGGTGGGGGTAACAAAGCAGTGGAGGGGGAAGTTTCAAGGTCATCCAAATTGTGTTTTAAAAAAACCTATCTTGTTACTGAGCTTATATGTCAGTAACAAGATAGGTGTTTTTGCTCTTTTACTTCTTTAATATAATGAAAAAATATACATATTCTATTATTGTAAGAACAAGGAAGACAACTGCTAGTCAGCTGAAGTAGTCCAAGTTGTCTGGCTCGGTCTTCATCGACGCCGGTGAGGAAGCTGTCGAGGAGTGTCCAGGCTCTTCCTTTGGCTGCCGGGTGTTCCGTATATTGCAAGCGTAAACCTGCACGTTTATACGGTAGCCTCGTGCCACCATCAGCTGCAACTCCTTGTACAAGTCGCTTAGCTCCTGCTGAGTCTTGATGCTCACCTCCTCGTAACTTGCGCAACTAACGTTCAGAGACATCTTGATGTTGCTAGGTTGGCTGCTGGAGTAGAAATGAAGCCGAGGCACAGCGCTTGGAGGTACATGAAAAAGTGGTGGGGGTAATAGTGGTGGGGGTATAGAAAATCCAATTAAACAGTTCTAAACTTTTTCCATCGATACAATGGAATGGAACAAATAGCGCAGGTGTCCTTGTAATTTTCAAATCGAAACAGTGGCGCTAGAAATCCGAATTGTTTTATACCACCATCCTGTACGAATCGCCGAAGGTCTCTGACGGCGGCCTCGCCACAAGGTCTACAAAACTTTTCCCCATCGTGGAACTTATACCAGGAGTATTCCGAATACCCTGTATTTTCCCTCCTGTAGCGTTTGACATCTTCTTTTATTGTTAGTGGGATATTGTCTTGTAAACATGTTGGGAACAAGTCCTTGTGAGTTATAACTCGTTGTATGCAAAGCTCGTACAAGGTGCTCATCGTTTGCTAGTTGGCAACAGACTGACCGTTTTTCGCATCCAAGCAGGTTTGAATCCTAGTGCGGTAGTGGGGGTAATTACAGTAGTGGGGGTAATTGTGAAATGCAAAGGTCAAAGGTCAAGGTCACCCGCGAAGTTTAAAAAAAAATGCAACATATCAATACGTGAAGTCTGTCACATATTGATATGTTGCATTTTTTGTTTTTTTTTTATTTTTTTTTTTGTCTTTTATGATTCGTTTATTTATAAAACATTACAACAACAACATATGTACAACATTAAAACTTAAATCTAACACTGCTGCTTGTCAGCGATGTGGATGGTCAACTCTGTAGAATTGCTACCCGTGCAGCCGTGGGACACCAGGTATAGACACCCGGGTTGAATAGAGCGAAGATCCTCGTTTTGTAGAAGATGGACGAATCTCTTGGGCAGGTACACCTGGAACTTTGGTTCATCCCCCGGAGTAAACGGTGCCTCGCTGAGACTGCAGCAGATGGCCTCCCCAACTGTAGTCTCCATCTTCTTCATAGCATGGATTATGTAGTGCTTCTCGTCTTTTAGTTCCGAGCACTTCTTTACAGGTAATATTGTTGACTTGGAGTGAGCATTGAACTGCTCGACCAAAGTCTGAAGGAACTGGTGAGATGCCATGGTCAGGTTACAGATCGTCTTCTTGCTCGGAGATGTTGTCGTCTCGGAATCTCGAGTAATACTCATGCCAGGTCCCTGTCTGCTCCCCACTTATATACTCTCCGTTACCCCCACCACTCCCCAATTCCCCACTTTGAAGGTAAGAGGCGAGTTTATAGGCATTTTTCAAAGCGCAATGTCTATCTTTATCATGTTCTGGGCTTTTTGTACAAATACATATGGTTTCCAGCATGTATTGATAATTCTTATCCAATTCCACATCATTAACCGGAACATGAGTAAATCCTTCGATCCATCTTTTCTTTTCCAGCCCCTTTGTGTAAATATTGGTAAACTTGTCTGAAAAGTGATGCATAATGTGATACAAGTCCGTGTAACTTGTAAAACCATCATACCAATCGATATGATGGAAGTGTTTTGAAATCCATCTGTTGGTAGTAGCGGCTTTACTAGTTAAAGACGAATAAGAACATGGTGGTTTAAATAAAAACGAATAAGGAACACTTGTATTCATGTCCAAAAACACAAGTTCTTTTATAATGAATCTATCATCATTACCACGAAACGCTTGAAACTCAATAATACCAGGCTTGGACTTTACTTGTTGTTCTTCTCCCTTGTCCATTTTGAAGGTCACACGTCTGCTCATTACGAAGTCAGGAGGTCAACTGATTTCCACACCACGGTAGGTACTACTTTTATACCAGGCCGTACAGTTGTTGGCGCGTTGGTGTATATTTAACGTGGGCACCGTCCCCAATAGGCCTAACCCCACAAAATGTTGGTTATTGTTTTAAAAACTAACCATTGTCATTTAAGTTTCCATCTTTATATTTTCCTTATTTTCATTTTCATCACTAACACTTGATTCTTCTCCTCCATCTTCCTCTTCTTCCTGTTTTACTGATTTCTTATGTAGTTGAGCGTACTTTTCCAATTGTCTCCACATCTGTACTTCATGAGGAACTCTATTAAATATAGAAGTATCCACAGGTCCGTATAATATAGGTGCGTCCGGTTGTTTGTCCAAAGTGTCTTCCAGATAATCTTTAATAATCGAACTTGAAAACACCAGTTGTCTCAAGTATCTTGTTATAGGTTCAGTAGCACAAGTTAAAATGAAAAACTCCTCTCGATTAAGTTGAATTTTGTTATCATGTCTTGTTGTGTCTCTAAACCGTAGCTGATGATCACCACGTTGTTTAATGATATCAATTTCCACATTTGAATCCAAAAGTCCTACTCTTGTCTTTCTTCCAAACATGTTACTACTTAAATAGCATTCTAGTAGATGCAAATGTTTCATAAACGATTCCCAAGCACTGTCCGTAAACAAAATCATTTTGGGTCCATGAGTTAAAATTACAGTAGGGGAATAATCTGTAGATTTCATAACACCGATTAAAACACTTTTATCCAAACTGGAAGAGATTGGGTAAAATATTCGCAAAAATACCTCACTCAATATGTTTGGAGAAATATTATCTTCAATATCCCTTTTTCTCTTTTGTATAGTCTTTCTTCTTTTACCTTTTTCTTCAACATTATTACTGGCGTGAAGTTGTCCGCAAACGTTTTGTTCACCTCCTTCCTGGTGACCTTGAGGATCTAAAAACTCAGATATCTCCTTCTCAATATCTACCACATTTTCAGGTGTACCACTAGGAGAAGCCATATTGAATACGATGCTACCCATACAACAGTAGGCAACAAACTGATGAGGAGCGGTCTGTACGCTCTGCTTTTATACTCGCGGAATGAAACAAAACCGGTTCTTACAATACATTTTTAACAATTCCAGTTAAAGGTGTGTATGTTACGATTTTATCATGTAGAATTAAACAGTATGCAGTTGTATTAGCCGGTATAGCATCGTTGAATTCCATTTCTATTTTTATATCCACACTTGAAGACTTTACTGATTCATTTTGTTTAGAACAATCGATTACAACTATTGGGTAGGCATCGAAATATTTGTCAGGTGGTAATAAAGGTGTATTTGTTTTACCGTAATATGAACTTTGGAATCTCGCGTACATATCGTACAATATACTGTATTTCTTCTTAGTGAATGACACATTTAAATTGTCGTATGGAAAGAATTGTGAATTTAAATAAACTTTAATATTTTTCAAGTCACAATGATCAAATTGTCCTGCATGTTTAGTAATGGCGTCTCTTCTACCTGTTTGTAAACCAAATATAATATACCTGGCTCGTTCTACATAATTCGATGTTTTAACAGTCCAAGTGTGTCGATCCGTAGTAGGTAAACTGGGATGCTCATGAAATTCCCAACTTCTAAATGGAATAACAATATCACGATCGGCTTTTAATTTTCTTAAAAGTAGCATTCTATGCTCGTCAGCCAATTTAACATGTGGAACTCTCCATACAATTTTGTCTAATTTTAATTTCCATTCTAAAGTCGCATCTGTAGTAGCATCTGCAGCTTTAATAATGTCTTTATCGTTAGAAGATCTCAACAAAACTAATTCTTGTTTAACGTTTAATATTATTTTCCTATAATCTTCAGCAAAACCAAGCAGCAAACGTAATGGAATATGAAAATCAAAATATCCATTTGGATTTGGAGTGATCGTGTCAATCGTAGGTAATACCCATCCGGCAGGTTTAAGTAAATTGGTTTCATTGGGTGTTATAGATGTTAATCCTTTTAAAGTTGTCGTAATACCTACTTTTTTAGTGGAATCAACTGTTACACCTGATATTTCATATCTAATTTCATCAAATAGGAAAGCCATAGGATTATTTATAAATGGAACTGTTGTACCAACAGTAGTACCGTCCTTTTTAGTAACTTGTCCTTCAATATACAAGTAACTTTCACATGGTAGTGTGTAAATGTCTTGATTTTGTATGGGAATACGGATTTCATCGTTATTGTTTAATTTCGATGAAGTGTAAGGGTTGTGGGTGTGATATTCTTTTTCCCATAGGGTTTCGTCGAATGTTGGACCCTGCGCTATATCCAGTATATCCATACTCGGTTAATTTTAATCCAATTCTCTCTAAGAAACGAATGTTCTCGCGTGTTACCTCCTCCACAGCTGAAGAGCTACTAATGCGGTTTCCCGTAGGTTGTTCGCTTTTAAATGTTAAACCCATGGTTTTGTATTAAAGTGTCGATTTTAAATGTAATCTAATCGTAATAGGCTCTTCTCTGAAGTTTACCAAGTTACCGTCTTGATCCAATACGCTCAACACGATGTCTGAAATGAAAGTGGTGTTCAACGGTAGATATACCAGGTTTTGTGGCTTTTCAACAATTTTAAATCCAGGTGGTACACTTGGGTAAAAAGTATGTATGATGTGGGTGTTAGCCCCATCCCTGTAAGCACCTTGTATAATGTTACAAGTTATGTCTATACTATTGACTTTTAATATTGTTACTGTTTTCTTACCGGAATGTGTTACATCTGGTTCTAATACAGGCCCATCGTTGGAAAATCCTAATAAATCACCAATTGAGTTTGGTTGAGTGAAATCTATATAATATTTGGAAGTAATTTCAGCTTTCATCGTATTATTATTACCTTTTAATGTTATATTGTCTTTTCCCATTTTAGTTTGCAAAAATTCATTTATATGATCAATTTCATAAGAACCTGTGGGTAACCTGCACTCTTGTAAGTCTGTAAATTTTCCACTGGCATCCTTTCCCTTATAATAATGCAATATGTTATTTTTACCTTCCGTAACATTGGGAATAGAGTTGTACGTTGTAAAATCCAATAGTGCCGCCTCCCAAAACCTTCCTTTTTGCAAGCGTAACGCTGGAAAAAGGATACTTCGTAAATTGGACGATTTTCCTGTTAATGATACCGTATAGGAAGACATCTCAATAGTGACTGATACTTTTAGCTAGAAATTCCAAACATAAATGGCCGCATATTGAAGTATTATCAGGTTGTTCTCTTTTATAGTTATAATATATGTTTTTAGCAGATTTAAAGTAATTTTGAAGTTCTTTTGGTGGTGGCAAATTACCGAAACTATCAAAATAATATGCATTGTTATTTAGTTTCTTATAACAAACACAATGGGTGCCAGGCCCTTCAGTATTATCCAAATTTACAATTCCAGTCTCATTTTGCCACATTTTCTTTGGTAAACTGTCTTTCATGAATACACCGCGGAAAAATGGTATTTTTAAACAGGAAATATATTTAAATAATTCAACATTGGTTAATGCTTTATGTGGTATGACCAATTGATTTCTTTCATTTAATATGCACGATAAGGTCTTAGGTAAAGTCCTGCCCCGTTTTTTACCATTGACCACACGGTGGGCTTCTTCTTGCCTTTTCTTGTAGATCGCCGTCTTCTTTTTATATTTCCTCCATGTTTTCTTGTGGTTGACCTCCTTTTTACTCTCCTTCTCCTCCTTCTTCCACCTCCTACTGCTGTTTTAGCCTTCATACCTGCTGTTACTGCTAAAGCTGCTGCTTTTTCTGCTATGCTAGCGTCACTTGATTTTACTCGTTGCCAAGCTATGTCCGCAAGCTTTCTGTCTGCTATCGATCTATTTTTTGAATCGGCAAACGTGGAATATGCGATATCGTGTTCTTTACAAGCCTGATCTAACTTATTTATGCCTGGATCGCCTCTTTCCAGTCGTTTTTTCAATTTAGTTCCTGGTCCGCAATACTGATAACCTCCTGGTATATGAAATTCGTATGGTAATGCGTCTATTGCTCTATTTACTATGGATCCTACTGGAATTCGATTTAAGGCTTTACTTAATAGAGAAACCGCTGTGGACGTGATCCCACCTCCTTTCCTTACAGTGTCTCGATATGGACTGATATATTGAAATGTCATAATGCACTTTTATAATTGAATTTCGCAACGTATGTGTTACCTCTACGACAAGTTAAACATAAATGATTTTATTTATGCTTTTGATCAATTAAATACTAAAAGGACCCTAAAAATGTGGATCCTTAAGGTTGTGGTGTTTTATTAAAGAAATACTTATAAAGGATGTCTTGTTTTATCCATGAATTTCTCATTTTTTCATCAACACGATTATATTGTCCGCTTGCAATATAATTATGCATATCAAACATTATATTACCTATCACTTTAACAAGAAAATTAACAGTTACATCGTCATCTATATAATCAGGGTCTGCAACTCTTGTTAATCGTTTGTTATTGCAATTCCACCATCTATGTCCAGTTGGCTCTAATTGTATTATCTGTTCAAAAGTAACAACATTACCAGGCAATGTCGCGGGAGCTATATGTATCATGTGTTTTCCTTTACCATCCCAAACATTATTCCTTAATACATATCCATCAATAACTTTATTCTTTTCTTCAAGTAATGTAAACTTTTCATTTCCTTGTACAAACACATCCCCCTGCCGTGATACCACTTGGTCTTGTTTTACAAATCCAGATGTCTCTTGTTTTAAAGTCTCTTTCATTTGACCCACTGTTGCACCATCTGATGGCGCCGAACCATCTTTAACATTTGCTAAACAATTATTAAAACAATCTATAACCCCTACATCACGTATGATACAATGATCTTTAATATATTTTAGATTTACAGCGTCGTTTTCAGTTTTTGGATAACCTATATCATTAATAACAAATTTATAAAAAGAAAATCCATCTTTTGTCTTTTCAGGTATCAAGGAATGTAAATAGCGTCTATTTACGCTGTCTTTTGCATCTTTAGGGTCATCTACGTTGGATATGCGTTTATTGTTGGCACTATACGTTTTCCCATTGAATTTTAACGTATTTTTTAATTCAGATAACAAATAACCTTTGTTTATCGCATCACCGTTTTGATTTGGTTTACCAACGTTGATAATTCTATGATCTTCTGCATCATATGTGTTATTTTGTAGTCTTAATGTTGGCGATATCTTTTCGTTTAACATTTTTAAATTTATTGCATCGTTTTCATCCGAAGGATCTTTTATGTTTTTTAACCTTTTATTACTCATATCATAATCTCCATCGGGTGTTTGTGGTAAACCGGCACTTCTTTTTAAACTATTCGCATAATATAACCCATCCGAGGAGTAACGTCCGAACTTGTCGACACTCATGGTGCAACTGAATAGTACTCTAAGGAATAACGCATTTTTATGAGATTACCCCACGGTTTCGGAGTTCATCCACTAAAGCCACCCATTCGTTTTCTAATCCAGTATGACCCGCTTCTTTAGCTTCATGTATTAGTTTCATTCTATCCACCAATTTATTGATATTATTGTAATAAATCACATTTGTGTTATATAATTTCTTCATTAAACCTGTACCTGTAACGGACTTACTTCTTTTTCTTCGTTCCTGAGCACTTACATCCAAAGTGGATGCCATAAATCTTCGTTTTACAGGTTTTCTTTGTGTTAACGGCATTGTTTGTCTTCTAGTTGGTATTAACTTGGATACAAATTCTTTATATTTTAAAGACTTAGATCTAAAAGGAGGCTGGTCAGGTAAATACTTTCTCCTATATGCATTTGTCTGTTCCAAAATATTTTTATATGCTTCGCTTGTTGGGTGAAAACATTCATAACAAAGGACCTTTAGGAAGGAAATACATGGTAAAAATGTTACTCGGAACAATTCCTAATAAGAATTACCATAGTTATGGAGCGAGATTAACAGAAGACGGTTTAATGATAGGTAATAGCCCGTTAAACGTTGACGAACATGATAATATTGTCATTGGTGATCAAAGGTATAAGGGTACAAAAGGATTATTTGAATTATTATTTGAAAATAAGCCTTCAGTATCGGTAGTGAAAGAAAAAGACATGGAAGCATATAAAAATATTTTGGAACAGACAAATGCATATAGGAGAAAGTATTTACCTGACCAGCCTCCTTTTAGATCTAAGTCTTTAAAATATAAAGAATTTGTATCCAAGTTAATACCAACTAGAAGACAAACAATGCCGTTAACACAAAGAAAACCTGTAAAACGAAGATTTATGGCATCCACTTTGGATGTAAGTGCTCAGGAACGAAGAAAAAGAAGTAAGTCCGTTACAGGTACAGGTTTAATGAAGAAATTATATAACACAAATGTGATTTATTACAATAATATCAATAAATTGGTGGATAGAATGAAACTAATACATGAAGCTAAAGAAGCGGGTCATACTGGATTAGAAAACGAATGGGTGGCTTTAGTGGATGAACTCCGAAACCGTGGGGTAATCTCATAAAAATGCGTTATTCCTTAGAGTACTATTCAGTTGCACCATGAGTGTCGACAAGTTCGGACGTTACTCCTCGGATGGGTTATATTATGCGAATAGTTTAAAAAGAAGTGCCGGTTTACCACAAACACCCGATGGAGATTATGATATGAGTAATAAAAGGTTAAAAAACATAAAAGATCCTTCGGATGAAAACGATGCAATAAATTTAAAAATGTTAAACGAAAAGATATCGCCAACATTAAGACTACAAAATAACACATATGATGCAGAAGATCATAGAATTATCAACGTTGGTAAACCAAATCAAAACGGTGATGCGATAAACAATGTTATCTGAATTAAAAAATACGTTAAAATTCAATGGGAAAACGTATAGTGCCAACAATAAACGCATATCCAACGTAGATGACCCTAAAGATGCAAAAGACAGCGTAAATAGACGCTATTTACATTCCTTGATACCTGAAAAGACAAAAGATGGATTTTCTTTTTATAAATTTGTTATTAATGATATAGGTTATCCAAAAACTGAAAACGACGCTGTAAATCTAAAATATATTAAAGATCATTGTATCATACGTGATGTAGGGGTTATAGATTGTTTTAATAATTGTTTAGCAAATGTTAAAGATGGTTCGGCGCCATCAGATGGTGCAACAGTGGGTCAAATGAAAGAGACTTTAAAACAAGAGACATCTGGATTTGTAAAACAAGACCAAGTGGTATCACGGCAGGGGGATGTGTTTGTACAAGGAAATGAAAAGTTTACATTACTTGAAGAAAAGAATAAAGTTATTGATGGATATGTATTAAGGAATAATGTTTGGGATGGTAAAGGAAAACACATGATACATATAGCTCCCGCGACATTGCCTGGTAATGTTGTTACTTTTGAACAGATAATACAATTAGAGCCAACTGGACATAGATGGTGGAATTGCAATAACAAACGATTAACAAGAGTTGCAGACCCTGATTATATAGATGACGCTGTAACTGTTAATTTTCTTGTTAAAGTGATAGGTAATATAATGTTTGATATGCATAATTATATTGCAAGCGGACAATATAATCGTGTTGATGAAAAAATGAGAAATTCATGGATAAAACAAGACATCCTTTATAAGTATTTCTTTAATAAAACACCACAACCTTAAGGATCCACATTTTTAGGGTCCTTTTAGTATTTAATTGATCAAAAGCATAAATAAAATCATTTATGTTTAACTTGTCGTAGAGGTAACACATACGTTGCGAAATTCAATTATAAAAGTGCATTATGACATTTCAATATATCAGTCCATATCGAGACACTGTAAGGAAAGGAGGTGGGATCACGTCCACAGCGGTTTCTCTATTAAGTAAAGCCTTAAATCGAATTCCAGTAGGATCCATAGTAAATAGAGCAATAGACGCATTACCATACGAATTTCATATACCAGGAGGTTATCAGTATTGCGGACCAGGAACTAAATTGAAAAAACGACTGGAAAGAGGCGATCCAGGCATAAATAAGTTAGATCAGGCTTGTAAAGAACACGATATCGCATATTCCACGTTTGCCGATTCAAAAAATAGATCGATAGCAGACAGAAAGCTTGCGGACATAGCTTGGCAACGAGTAAAATCAAGTGACGCTAGCATAGCAGAAAAAGCAGCAGCTTTAGCAGTAACAGCAGGTATGAAGGCTAAAACAGCAGTAGGAGGTGGAAGAAGGAGGAGAAGGAGAGTAAAAAGGAGGTCAACCACAAGAAAACATGGAGGAAATATAAAAAGAAGACGGCGATCTACAAGAAAAGGCAAGAAGAAGCCCACCGTGTGGTCAATGGTAAAAAACGGGGCAGGACTTTACCTAAGACCTTATCGTGCATATTAAATGAAAGAAATCAATTGGTCATACCACATAAAGCATTAACCAATGTTGAATTATTTAAATATATTTCCTGTTTAAAAATACCATTTTTCCGCGGTGTATTCATGAAAGACAGTTTACCAAAGAAAATGTGGCAAAATGAGACTGGAATTGTAAATTTGGATAATACTGAAGGGCCTGGCACCCATTGGGTTTGTTATAAGAAACTAAATAACAATGTATATTATTTTGATAGTTTCGGTAATTTGCCACCACCAAAAGAACTTCAAAATTACTTTAAATCTGCTAAAAACATATATTATAACTATAAAAGAGAACAACCTGATAATACTTCAATATGCGGCCATTTATGTTTGGAATTTCTAGCTAAAAGTATCAGTCACTATTGAGATGTCTTCCTATACGGTATCATTAACAGGAAAATCGTCCAATTTACGAAGTATCCTTTTTCCAGCGTTACGCTTGCAAAAAGGAAGGTTTTGGGAGGCGGCACTATTGGATTTTACAACGTACAACTCTATTCCCAATGTTACGGAAGGTAAAAATAACATATTGCATTATTATAAGGGAAAGGATGCCAGTGGAAAATTTACAGACTTACAAGAGTGCAGGTTACCCACAGGTTCTTATGAAATTGATCATATAAATGAATTTTTGCAAACTAAAATGGGAAAAGACAATATAACATTAAAAGGTAATAATAATACGATGAAAGCTGAAATTACTTCCAAATATTATATAGATTTCACTCAACCAAACTCAATTGGTGATTTATTAGGATTTTCCAACGATGGGCCTGTATTAGAACCAGATGTAACACATTCCGGTAAGAAAACAGTAACAATATTAAAAGTCAATAGTATAGACATAACTTGTAACATTATACAAGGTGCTTACAGGGATGGGGCTAACACCCACATCATACATACTTTTTACCCAAGTGTACCACCTGGATTTAAAATTGTTGAAAAGCCACAAAACCTGGTATATCTACCGTTGAACACCACTTTCATTTCAGACATCGTGTTGAGCGTATTGGATCAAGACGGTAACTTGGTAAACTTCAGAGAAGAGCCTATTACGATTAGATTACATTTAAAATCGACACTTTAATACAAAACCATGGGTTTAACATTTAAAAGCGAACAACCTACGGGAAACCGCATTAGTAGCTCTTCAGCTGTGGAGGAGGTAACACGCGAGAACATTCGTTTCTTAGAGAGAATTGGATTAAAATTAACCGAGTATGGATATACTGGATATAGCGCAGGGTCCAACATTCGACGAAACCCTATGGGAAAAAGAATATCACACCCACAACCCTTACACTTCATCGAAATTAAACAATAACGATGAAATCCGTATTCCCATACAAAATCAAGACATTTACACACTACCATGTGAAAGTTACTTGTATATTGAAGGACAAGTTACTAAAAAGGACGGTACTACTGTTGGTACAACAGTTCCATTTATAAATAATCCTATGGCTTTCCTATTTGATGAAATTAGATATGAAATATCAGGTGTAACAGTTGATTCCACTAAAAAAGTAGGTATTACGACAACTTTAAAAGGATTAACATCTATAACACCCAATGAAACCAATTTACTTAAACCTGCCGGATGGGTATTACCTACGATTGACACGATCACTCCAAATCCAAATGGATATTTTGATTTTCATATTCCATTACGTTTGCTGCTTGGTTTTGCTGAAGATTATAGGAAAATAATATTAAACGTTAAACAAGAATTAGTTTTGTTGAGATCTTCTAACGATAAAGACATTATTAAAGCTGCAGATGCTACTACAGATGCGACTTTAGAATGGAAATTAAAATTAGACAAAATTGTATGGAGAGTTCCACATGTTAAATTGGCTGACGAGCATAGAATGCTACTTTTAAGAAAATTAAAAGCCGATCGTGATATTGTTATTCCATTTAGAAGTTGGGAATTTCATGAGCATCCCAGTTTACCTACTACGGATCGACACACTTGGACTGTTAAAACATCGAATTATGTAGAACGAGCCAGGTATATTATATTTGGTTTACAAACAGGTAGAAGAGACGCCATTACTAAACATGCAGGACAATTTGATCATTGTGACTTGAAAAATATTAAAGTTTATTTAAATTCACAATTCTTTCCATACGACAATTTAAATGTGTCATTCACTAAGAAGAAATACAGTATATTGTACGATATGTACGCGAGATTCCAAAGTTCATATTACGGTAAAACAAATACACCTTTATTACCACCTGACAAATATTTCGATGCCTACCCAATAGTTGTAATCGATTGTTCTAAACAAAATGAATCAGTAAAGTCTTCAAGTGTGGATATAAAAATAGAAATGGAATTCAACGATGCTATACCGGCTAATACAACTGCATACTGTTTAATTCTACATGATAAAATCGTAACATACACACCTTTAACTGGAATTGTTAAAAATGTATTGTAAGAACCGGTTTTGTTTCATTCCGCGAGTATAAAAGCAGAGCGTACAGACCGCTCCTCATCAGTTTGTTGCCTACTGTTGTATGGGTAGCATCGTATTCAATATGGCTTCTCCTAGTGGTACACCTGAAAATGTGGTAGATATTGAGAAGGAGATATCTGAGTTTTTAGATCCTCAAGGTCACCAGGAAGGAGGTGAACAAAACGTTTGCGGACAACTTCACGCCAGTAATAATGTTGAAGAAAAAGGTAAAAGAAGAAAGACTATACAAAAGAGAAAAAGGGATATTGAAGATAATATTTCTCCAAACATATTGAGTGAGGTATTTTTGCGAATATTTTACCCAATCTCTTCCAGTTTGGATAAAAGTGTTTTAATCGGTGTTATGAAATCTACAGATTATTCCCCTACTGTAATTTTAACTCATGGACCCAAAATGATTTTGTTTACGGACAGTGCTTGGGAATCGTTTATGAAACATTTGCATCTACTAGAATGCTATTTAAGTAGTAACATGTTTGGAAGAAAGACAAGAGTAGGACTTTTGGATTCAAATGTGGAAATTGATATCATTAAACAACGTGGTGATCATCAGCTACGGTTTAGAGACACAACAAGACATGATAACAAAATTCAACTTAATCGAGAGGAGTTTTTCATTTTAACTTGTGCTACTGAACCTATAACAAGATACTTGAGACAACTGGTGTTTTCAAGTTCGATTATTAAAGATTATCTGGAAGACACTTTGGACAAACAACCGGACGCACCTATATTATACGGACCTGTGGATACTTCTATATTTAATAGAGTTCCTCATGAAGTACAGATGTGGAGACAAATGGAAAAGTACGCTCAACTACATAAGAAATCAGTAAAACAGGAAGAAGAGGAAGATGGAGGAGAAGAATCAAGTGTTAGTGATGAAAATGAAAATAAGGAAAATATAAAGATGGAAACTTAAATGACAATGGTTAGTTTTTAAAACAATAACCAACATTTTGTGGGGTTAGGCCTATTGGGGACGGTGCCCACGTTAAATATACACCAACGCGCCAACAACTGTACGGCCTGGTATAAAAGTAGTACCTACCGTGGTGTGGAAATCAGTTGACCTCCTGACTTCGTAATGAGCAGACGTGTGACCTTCAAAATGGACAAGGGAGAAGAACAACAAGTAAAGTCCAAGCCTGGTATTATTGAGTTTCAAGCGTTTCGTGGTAATGATGATAGATTCATTATAAAAGAACTTGTGTTTTTGGACATGAATACAAGTGTTCCTTATTCGTTTTTATTTAAACCACCATGTTCTTATTCGTCTTTAACTAGTAAAGCCGCTACTACCAACAGATGGATTTCAAAACACTTCCATCATATCGATTGGTATGATGGTTTTACAAGTTACACGGACTTGTATCACATTATGCATCACTTTTCAGACAAGTTTACCAATATTTACACAAAGGGGCTGGAAAAGAAAAGATGGATCGAAGGATTTACTCATGTTCCGGTTAATGATGTGGAATTGGATAAGAATTATCAATACATGCTGGAAACCATATGTATTTGTACAAAAAGCCCAGAACATGATAAAGATAGACATTGCGCTTTGAAAAATGCCTATAAACTCACCTCTTACCTTCAAAGTGGGGAATTGGGGAGTGGTGGGGGTAACGGAGAGTATATAAGTGGGGAGCAGACAGGGACCTGGCATGAGTATTACTCGAGATTCCGAGACGACAACATCTCCGAGCAAGAAGACGATCTGTAACCTGACCATGGCATCTCACCAGTTCCTTCAGACTTTGGTCGAGCAGTTCAATGCTCACTCCAAGTCAACAATATTACCTGTAAAGAAGTGCTCGGAACTAAAAGACGAGAAGCACTACATAATCCATGCTATGAAGAAGATGGAGACTACAGTTGGGGAGGCCATCTGCTGCAGTCTCAGCGAGGCACCGTTTACTCCGGGGGATGAACCAAAGTTCCAGGTGTACCTGCCCAAGAGATTCGTCCATCTTCTACAAAACGAGGATCTTCGCTCTATTCAACCCGGGTGTCTATACCTGGTGTCCCACGGCTGCACGGGTAGCAATTCTACAGAGTTGACCATCCACATCGCTGACAAGCAGCAGTGTTAGATTTAAGTTTTAATGTTGTACATATGTTGTTGTTGTAATGTTTTATAAATAAACGAATCATAAAAGACAAAAAAAATAAAAAAAAACAAAAAATGCAACATATCAATATGTGACAGACTTCATGTATTGATATGTTGCATTTTTTTTTAAACTTCGCGGGTGACCTTGACCTTTGACCTTTGCATTTCACAATTACCCCCACTACTGTAATTACCCCCACTACCGCACTAGGATTCAAACCTGCTTGGATGCGAAAAACGGTCAGTCTGTTGCCAACTAGCAAACGATGAGCACCTTGTACGAGCTTTGCATACAACGAGATATAACTCACAAGGACTTGTTCCCAACATGTTTACAAGACAATATCCCACTAACAATAAAAGAAGATGTCAAACGCTACAGGAGGGAAAATACAGGGTATTCGGAATACTCCTGGTATAAGTTCCACGATGGGGAAAAGTTTTGTAGACCTTGTGGCGAGGCCGCCGTCAGAGACCTTCGGCGATTCGTACAGGATGGTGGTATAAAACAATTCGGATTTCTAGCGCCACTGTTTCGATTTGAAAATTACAAGGACACCTGCGCTATTTGTTCCATTCCATTGTATCGATGGAAAAAGTTTAGAACTGTTTAATTGGATTTTCTATACCCCCACCACTATTACCCCCACCACTTTTTCATGTACCTCCAAGCGCTGTGCCTCGGCTTCATTTCTACTCCAGCAGCCAACCTAGCAACATCAAGATGTCTCTGAACGTTAGTTGCGCAAGTTACGAGGAGGTGAGCATCAAGACTCAGCAGGAGCTAAACGACTTGTACAAGGAGTTGCAGCTGATGGTGGCACGAGGCTACCGTATAAACGTGCAGGTTTACGCTTGCAATATACGGAACACCCGGCAGCCAAAGGAAGAGCCTGGACACTCCTCGACAGCTTCCTCACCGGCGTCGATGAAGACCGAGCCAGACAACTTGGACTACTTCAGCTGACTAGCAGTTGTCTTCCTTGTTCTTACAATAATAGAATATGTATATTTTTTCATTATATTAAAGAAGTAAAAGAGCAAAAACACCTATCTTGTTACTGACATATAAGCTCAGTAACAAGATAGGTTTTTTTAAAACACAATTTGGATGACCTTGAAACTTCCCCCTCCACTGCTTTGTTACCCCCACCACTTGACTATTGGTGTACATGGCACATCGCAATTAAAAACCTCATTCCATCTTCAACAGCCACATCGACAACATCAACAATGGCACACCTACCAACAGATGAAAGATGTCCTCACGCATGTTGTGACTTCGTCCACGAGTTGGAGAAGAGGATGCAGGAGAGGGCGATAAGAAGAAAGCAGATCCACTCAGAAAATATCATGATAGTCAACGGCTATCTTTTATTGTTCGGCCTTATTATGGTTGTACTTTTCATACTGTATGGCATAGTCACATGTGTCGGCAAGGTTGCAGAAGAAAACGCTCGCCACCATCAATTGGAAAGTTTCAATGTCACTTTGTAGGTTTTCCTTTTTTTTAAAACTTCGTTTGGATGACCTTGAAAATACCCCCACTACTCCACCACACCCCCCACCACTTCACCATGTTCCTGCATGAGCATCACATCAACCGTCATTCCTTGTCCGACAAGCAACCATGGCAGACAACAACACCATCAGCCAAGCTGACTCCACTACTGATGTTGGTACAAGTACGGGTTGGACACTGTCGATCGATAGTGTACACTATTTGGAAACAATTTGCGAACGGATGAAGGAAATACTGCGGGACAACCCTGGAATCATAATACAAATGAATTTGAATTATGATTGGTCCCAAGTCAGAATGCAAGGGGACGATAACAACGGTCAACAATCTCCACAATATTCGCCCATGTCCCCGATCTACCCTTACGGCGAGTCTGACGTCGATGAAGATGAGGCTAATGAGGATGTGGGGGACAACGAGGCTGAAGAGGAGTAACCTTCATTCCTTTTTTTTAAAACCCAAATTGGATGACCTTGAGAATTCCCCCTCCACTATTTCCTTTTTTTAAAACCCAAATTAAATTACCTTGAAAATACCCCCTCCACATACTTTTGGTTTACCCCCTCTACTTTTCAATACTGTTACCACAGTCTGTAGCTCACATCATTCCTTGCTTAGCTATCATGGCTGACAGCACTCTTTCTCGAGTTGACTCCACTACGGATGAAGAATGGCCATTTTCCTGGAATGTTCATTTGCAAGACTCGGCAGAAGTGGATATGTTGCATGAGAAATTGGTGTATGTATTAAACGAAAACCCCAACATTGAATGTAGAATGACTATGGATTTCGATGCGACAGGGGTCCACACTCAACCTTCCACTTCAAGCCAGCCTGAGCCTCAGCTTCAGCCAAAGAACTTTACACATCTTTACACTCCAATACGGCCGGAGGATGTGGTTATCAGCGAGGCGGACTCTACTACAAGTTATATTGAGCCAACAAATTGGAAGCTTGTTGTTGACACCTTACACAAGGTCGACTTAGTATGTGACAAATTAAAGGAATTGATGATGCAAGATCCTGGTCTTCGTTTTAAAATTGATTTGTTTTTCATCTGGGGAGCACCTGCACGGGGCTCTTCGTCTGACAGCTCTCCAAGTACAACGGACGAGGAGGAGGAGGACGACTAGTTATCTTTTTTAAAACTCCGTTTGGATGGCCTTGACCTTTCCCCCTCCACTGAGTTTATTTAAGGTGCACTCTCAATGACTGCAGCATCATTTCATCGCGCGCCTTCACTACAGCAACATGGAGAGTCAACTCAACTACTGTTGCGAACAGAAATGTTTTTCATGGCCAAATGATATTGATGTTGCGGATGGCCTGGCGTGTAGAAAATGTGAAGCTTTTGGTCAATGCATGTGTAAGTGCAAGTCTTGGAAGAAGCCGAAACCGGAGTTGAAGACATTCTATGTGTACCAGATGAGAGGGCATAAGTACACTTGTTGCCCTGAACGTTGCATTGAATTCACATTAAAACAGCTAACTGGCTGCAAATTGCGCAACAATCATTTTGCAGGTTTTTGCAAACATTATTTAGGAGCCTGTCAGTACAGATCAACTTGGCATACAGAAGCACTCACTATCAATGAAATCGCTATAGATACACAAGAGTAGTCTTTCTACTCTTTTCTTTTTTAAAACTCCATTTGGATGACCTTGACCTTTCCCCCTCCACCCACCTTAGTTTATATAAACCCCATTCCCACTGACCACAGCATCACTTCATCGTGCTCCCTCGTCAAAGCAACATCAACTATGGAAAGTAAGCGCATCTCATGTTGCGAGCATAGGTGTTTGGAGATACAAGGCGTCACATATTGTGCAAAGAAGCGTTGGGAGGAAGAGACGGGGACAACCTATTGCTGTGAGGATAAGTGTTTCCTCTTACCAAAGTGGCAAGTGGATGGGCTGGCCTGCCGGCAATGTGAATGCTTCGGATGTTGCAGGTGTAGATGCAAGAACCAACAGCTGCCACCACCGGTACTACAAACTTTCAAAATCTACAAATCCAAATACTTTTATACTTGTTGTCCGCAGCGGTGTATTAAATTTCACTTCTCCAATCTTACCAATTGTCGGAAGTGCTACGGACAACCTGATGGGTGGTGCACCTGTTTTCTGGACTCCTGCCGCTACAGATCGGATTGGTTTACAGATCCGTTGGAAATTGATGAGGTCGCCCAGGAAGCACAAGAGTAGTCTTTCTACTCTTCAACTTTTTTAAAACTCCATTTGGATGACCTTGACATTTCCCCCTCCACTTCCCCATATACCTAGCATACACAGAGCCTGACAGTCAGTCACTCGGTGGCTGTCGTGGGGTGCGCATCGGTGTCGGCGCTCCGTTGTTAAGTGTTCAAGGTCACAGTAACATGAAATTGCGGGCGTTGTACTGGTTCAAGGTCACCTGAGGGATAACCGATTGCCCATTTAGGCAGAGTCATGTCAGAAACTCGAGTTTAACTTGGCACTTTTGCCGTTTCTCGTCGAAAATTCGTTCCAAGTGGTCAAGGTCACGGGGACTCTGACTGAAACTCGGAGCGTAGTGCGAGAAACAGCAAAAGTGCCAAAAAATTTTAAGTTTCGGCATGACCTTGACCTCAGTGGCGTCGGTGACGTCATTTTGATGACGTAAGGGGTGATGACGTCATCAGCACGTCATTTCTGTGACGTCATGGGTGTGACGTCATCGAAATGACGTCATTAGTGATGACGTCATCGATTGCGTCATCGATGACGTCATCGATGACGTCATCGGTGAGGTCATTGACCTCGATGACGTCATCCCTCAGGTGACCTTGAACTGGGCCAGCGGCCGCAATTTTACACTACTAACAAGGATGTCTAATGATGGAGATTTAACGAGAAAAAAGTCAAGTTTCCCAAATTCCAATTCTTTGGACAGATCGTCTGAGACTTGCAGTTCTCCCCCAGAATATAGTTTGTACAAACAAAATCTATAGGTTTCTATATTAACAATTTTTTTACATTATCTTACCTTACTAAATGAGTGCCAAGCTGCTATGATTTTATTTTACGGTCCTTTAATCAGCTGATTCTGTCTAAAAAGTACAGAAGAGCAATCTAAATAAGCATTTGGTTTATCATGACCAGTACCCAAAATAGTATACTCTATGTATTATTCTTTAAAATACACCTTCTATGTATTATTTTTATGTAGATTGTAATTACAATAGAATATAGCAATATAGTGGGAACAATTGTACAGATTTTTATCCTACATGTTCTCCCCACAATGCGCAATTAAGGAAATAAAAGTAATAAATATATATCTAACCCGTCGAGAATCGACGCGTAACGACTAGGTATGTTATACGTCATGTCTGATTCTTTACTTACACTTAGTTATCATAAACCTTTGTGTAAAATATTTCATGCGATTAAAGGGAAAGAATCTTAAGTATCACTATATCTCTCTTTTGAGACAGGGACCTCACATAGTGGGTATTTTAACCTGAATATAAATGAAAGATGAGTGTAGGATGATTGTGGCACGATCATGTAGTCTTGTTACTGACTAAGGCTGATATTCTTCTTAGACAGGACTGTTAATTAATAGCCCAACAGTCAATGGTATCTAGGGATTTACAGTTTAACGTGGGATCCGAATCAAAATTTTTACCTCATATATACGAATTGGTTAAATTGTGAGGATGGTCTTTATGGATGAACTATACGGATACTCTAGTACGGACGTTAATCCCCACGTGGGAATATCGCATCCACAAGCCATTGCTTATAACTATCCACAATAATTGTGATAATATGTTCACACGAATTATTCGTGACTTATACAAGTAGCTGGATTAGAGGACGACGCCACCGTCCCAGTGCTTTTGATAAGTGCTGATAAGAGGTAATTTTGGAGCGAGAAAACTACAGGGGTGCTTTTGATGTTCGAGTCCATTGTGCTAACTAACCTCAGCTATTCAATAAAATATTCCATACTTAGATACTTTCCGTGGCTATAAAAGTCTGGAAACGGCATGATATTTGACATTAACATAGCAAGAATAAAAAAAAATCATCAAAATGTAATTGTTAGGTATAAATTGATTTTTTGTTACTTATTACTGTACCTCTGATGGAGGGTTGGCCCATAAGGAGTCAAGAGATGATCGTAAATACAAGTATAACGATAGTTTTTATATGCACATTAAATCAATGGTCTCGATGAGTAGAGTACCATTCAACAAAAGTGAACTAGAAGGACAAGAGAGCCGGAACGGAGGGGCGGTTAAACCTAGTATTAAAATGACAATGTTAAAATATAGAATGCAGTAACTTCTGACATATTAAAACTTTTGATGTCATATTTGTGACATAAAATTCAGAGCCCAAAGTTCTTTAAATACGAGTAATAAAATTATAATTTGATATAAAAATCAGAAGATTTTATAAATCAACCGAAAATTTATTATGATTATAAACTTTCGGAATGATGATGGTTTAATAGAATATACATGAAATATATGACAAAACTTATATCAGCATACTAAACTCTACCAAATGATAATATTGGGTCTGAAGTAAGGTCCATCTCATAAATACTGAATTTGACCAAGTAAGCGATGAGTAAAGATGTTTGTTTATTGGTATTTGTGAGATGAAGTATGATTTATCCAGTATAGTACGTTGTGTACATGGCCATAAACAGGAAAAAGCTGCACTTTTTGATTGGGATATGGCAATTTCTATGGTCATAGCTGATGCCCAAAGGTAACTTTTCAGATAGGGAGCCACTTCAAATTCCGTGTAGGACACCAAAATGGCGGCCCTTAAAGATGACCGCCATATGCCCACGTAATGTTGCACCATATTTGTTGTATCTCAGCTTCTAATGGTCCGATTTCAATAAACTTGTTATTATTTTAAAGCTGATTTTATAAGGAAACTTTTTTATATTTCACATTTTACTGTAAAACCTAACCGTTCTGCAGAATCTTTATAAAAACTAAAAACTTTACTATTTTATGATACTTTTTTAAGTAACATCATAGTTGTGGTACGATTTTTCATACTAAAGGAAAAAGGGGTAGCCCTATGTGTGCAGCGTTGAGTACATAAAAAGTGATTCTTAGCTTTAGAAAAAACACATATTTAATAACATCGAAAACAGGAATTACAATAATGTAACAAACTGTTACGAACAGACAAAAACCCAAGAAACAGTCCACATGTAAGTTAAGTGCTTCTCCATTATTTTAGATCACGTATTCATCTTCCACTTAATAGAATTCATAAATGTTGATGCACTGTCGACTCCCAGAGCAGTTCTTGCAAAGTAGCTTGCATATAACCTTGGCCTTCATACAGGAGCATCGTGTACGGCATTCATTGCAACTGCACTTAACTAATTCTCTACAGGCTGCCATAACTGGGGGAAGAGAAGACCAAACAGGTGTCCACTCCCCAGCAACCCTGGTCAATCCCCATCCATCTGGCCTTGGAGTGTTGTCCTTCACTGTGCATTCTCGACCCCAAACTTGGCCTGCCAGGTATGCTGAACGAAGGCAGTGCTGCCGTAGTGCCTCTCTAGTTGGGGGTAGACTTTGTAAACCACGATTTTTTGAAGTAAAGAGAAACTTTCTGATACGATTAACTGAGAAATCTTCAGCATCTTTGTAATAAAGGAAGACGGTAAACTTTTCCAGGACTTTTAAAGTTTCGTCAGAAATGGACTCTTGTAGTAGAGAGATTGCATGGAAGGCTGCAGTAGCTTCACCCCGTTAGTGGCATGTTAGTCCATTACCACAAAGTGATCTATTCCTCACTCTCTATTCTACATCTACTTTTTTGGGTTTACTTATTTATATTAAAATGTTCAAATTTTACTATGTAGAATGTCCATTCTTGCTCTTCAACTCTTTGATTGTTTTTAGCAATTGTAACAAATATTCGTTAGTTTTCACCAAAGTCTTTATTTTGCTACATCCAATTTCAATAGAAGGTATTATAAGTTGTAATTTTATAAGTTCGATCTTTTCTTTCTTGCGAATTTCTTTTTTTTATTATGTTGTTCCTTATTTTTGCTGAAGATTTAAACTCCATGTTGTTTCTGCTAAAGCCACAATAATAAAAGTCTCTTCAAACAACCTGCATTTATACGCATTCCCCCACAATTTTATAATCCCCACTCCTTTCCCCCTTCTTTATGGGATTTGAAAGGGATAGGGTGTAGGGTGGGGGAAGGGTAATTTTGTTATTACACTAGTTGTGCAAGAAAATAGCCGCCAGTATCTACACCTTGTTTGTAGCACTCCATCATAGATTGTGCCCACTGCCACATGCGGTCTCTGTCATTTGGTGTGACAAGGAAAGAATGACTATCACCATACAATATAAAAGAGTCAATTCGTACATAACATCCTGAGTCCAACCATTTATTAGCTTCAGCCATAAACTTTTCTATTGTATCAAATGGAAATTGTGGATCAATTGCTATGACTTTACGTTCTTCACTAAGTTCAACAGTATAATCATCATCGTCCTCATCATCTTCACTTTCACTGTCGTTACTTAAAGTGTCTTCAGATTGTTCAAAAACATCAGAAATTTCGGAAAAATTGAAATTTTCATTCAGATGAGGAGGCATTTTGAAGCAAGAAATATTGTAAACAGCAGAGACGAAACGACAAGAGCGGCGTGTAGAAGAAAAATGAAGGGGTGACCAACGCTCGCTCCGCTTTTATAATAGTATGCAAATGAGGGGTAGGAGCTGACCGTGACCAGTCATCGACCCAAAGGAGTGGGGGGAAGTACTTTTCTTACTACTTGGATGGAAGTAGGTTAGTAGGTCACGAGACTTAGAGTGTTAAAAAATAATGGGGGAGAAACACAACGCTATAACGCATTGTGTTTCTCCCCCATTATTTTTTTAAGCAACAATTTGGAAAAAACTAAGTGAATATACTGTTTACGCCCCCACCTTGTAATACGATCCTTTTTATCCCTGAGGAGAAAGTCTTGAGAATCTAGTCCGCTTACCTACAATTTGCGGATGTCCCACCCCTTCTAAGTGAAGTTCAATGGAACTTCTGAATTTACAATTAATCTACCCCCTAACATCTAGCTGTAAGGCAAAACAACATTAATTAGTAGTACCAACACTTAAAACTAACAACACATCATTATTAAAAAACCAAATAATTCAACACAACCAAATACCATCATTATTCTTAAAATTAATACACCTTAATGCTAAACACCTCTTAAAATTAATACACCTTAATGCTAAACACCTCTTAAAATTAATACTACTTCTACTTCAACTTCTACTACGGCTGTTACTGCACCTAAGAAAACTCTTCGTCTGAAAAATCCTCCTGACTGGTACAAGAAGCAACTTGGATCCCAACCTTCAACTTCTGGCACTATTCTTCCTATCAACCAAGACTTCTAAACTTCGAAGCATTTTTTCACCGCCTTCGCCTTCTACTTCGCTTTCAAACGACTCTACACCGCCATCAACCATCATGCCGCCTCCACAGAAGCCAGCTCCCCGTCCTAATACCCCTTCATTTGAAACTTTGCTTCATCGTCTTAGTACACCTGTCATTCCACTGTCACCATTGCCTCCTACCCCACCACTTACTATGCCTGAAGACCACACCTATCATAAAACTAAATCCACTAAGCCTACTCCCAAACCTGCTCCTAAGCCTGCTCCTTCAGAGCAATTTCAATTATTACAAGAAGAGCGTCGTAGGGCATTTAGCCGTCCCACTACTTGCCCTGAAGTGCTTACCAGGGGAATTAAGAAAGGATCAGCTTGTGGGAGGAAATGTGTTAAAAACGAAAGTTTTTGCCGTGTACATGTCGTGAAACATCTTTCTGGACCACAACTGACAGAAACCCCCACCGTTGAAGACGATCCTGAAATAATATCCGTCAGAGGAGAGAGGCTTAAGAAAGGTTTGAAATATTTTTTTCTAAGTGTTGTTGACCACCAACACATTTTGGCAAAATGTAACGGCTTAAAATATAAAATTAGAGTTTGTGAGAATTTGTGTAAAGAGAAGAGATTTAACAATTTAGATTCTCAAGACTTTCTCCTCAGGGATAAAAAGGATCGTATTACAAGGTGGGGGCGTAAACAGTATATTCACTTAGTTTTTTCCAAATTGTTGCTTAAAAAAATAATGGGGGAGAAACACAATGCGTTATAGCGTTGTGTTTCTCCCCCATTATTTTTTAACACTCTAAGTCTCGTGACCTACTAACCTACTTCCATCCAAGTAGTAAGAAAAGTACTTCCCCCCACTCCTTTGGGTCGATGACTGGTCACGGTCAGCTCCTACCCCTCATTTGCATACTATTATAAAAGCGGAGCGAGCGTTGGTCACCCCTTCATTTTTCTTCTACACGCCGCTCTTGTCGTTTCGTCTCTGCTGTTTACAATATTTCTTGCTTCAAAATGCCTCCTCATCTGAATGAAAATTTCAATTTTTCCGAAATTTCTGATGTTTTTGAACAATCTGAAGACACTTTAAGTAACGACAGTGAAAGTGAAGATGATGAGGACGATGATGATTATACTGTTGAACTTAGTGAAGAACGTAAAGTCATAGCAATTGATCCACAATTTCCATTTGATACAATAGAAAAGTTTATGGCTGAAGCTAATAAATGGTTGGACTCAGGATGTTATGTACGAATTGACTCTTTTATATTGTATGGTGATAGTCATTCTTTCCTTGTCACACCAAATGACAGAGACCGCATGTGGCAGTGGGCACAATCTATGATGGAGTGCTACAAACAAGGTGTAGATACTGGCGGCTATTTTCTTGCACAACTAGTGTAATAACAAAATTACCCTTCCCCCACCCTACAACCTATCCCTTTCAAATCCCATAAAGAAGGGGGAAAGGAGTGGGGATTATAAAATTGTGGGGGAATGTGTATAAATGCAGGTTGTTTGAAGAGACTTTTATTATTGTGGCTTTAGCAGAAACAACATGGAGTTTAAATCTTCAGCAAAAATAAGGAACAACATAATAAAGAGAGAAATTCGCAAGAAAGAAAAGATCGAACTTATAAAATTACAACTTATAATACCTTCTATTGAAATTGGATGTAGCAAAATAAAGACTTTGGTGAAAACTAACGAATATTTGTTACAATTGCTAAAAACAATCAAAGAGATGAAGAGCAAGAATGGACATTCTACATAGTAAAATTTGAACATTTTAATATAAATAAGTAAACCCAAAAAAGTAGATGTAGAATAGAGAGTGAGGAATAGATCACTTTGTGGTAATAGACTAACATGCCACTAACGGGGTGAAGCTACTGCAGCCTTCCATGCAATCTCTCTACTACAAGAGTCCATTTCTGACGAAACTTTAAAAGTCCTGGAAAAGTTTACCGTCTTCCTTTATTACAAAGATGCTGAAGATTTCTCAGTTAATCGTATCAGAAAGTTTCTCTTTACTTCAAAAAATCGTGGTTTACAAAGTCTACCCCCAACTAGAGAGGCACTACGGCAGCACTGCCTTCGTTCAGCATACCTGGCAGGCCAAGTTTGGGGTCGAGAATGCACAGTGAAGGACAACACTCCAAGGCCAGATGGATGGGGATGGACCAGGGTTGCTGGGGAGTGGACACCTGTTTGGTCTTCTCTTCCCCCAGTTATGGCAGCCTGTAGAGAATTAGTTAAGTGCAGTTGCAATGAATGCCGTACACGATGCTCCTGTATGAAGGCCAAGGTTATATGCAAGCTACTTTGCAAGAACTGCTCTGGGAGTCGACAGTGCATCAACATTTATGAAAGCTATCAAGTGGAAGATGAATACGTGATCTAAAATAATGGAGAAGCACTTAACTTACATGTGGACTGTTTCTTGGGTTTTTGTCTGTTCGTAACAGTTTGTTACATTATTGTAATTCCTGTTTTCGATGTTATTAAATATGTGTTTTTTCTAAAGCTAAGAATCACTTTTTATGTACTCAACGCTGCACACATAGGGCTACCCCTTTTTCCTTTAGTATGAAAAATCGTACCACAACTATGATGTTACTTAAAAAAGTATCATAAAATAGTAAAGTTTTTAGTTTTTATAAAGATTCTGCAGAACGGTTAGGTTTTACAGTAAAATGTGAAATATAAAAAAGTTTCCTTATAAAATCAGCTTTAAAATAATAACAAGTTTATTGAAATCGGACCATTAGAAGCTGAGATACAACAAATATGGTGCAACATTACGTGGGCATATGGCGGTCATCTTTAAAGGCCGCCATTTTGGTGTCCTACACGGAATTTGAAGTGGCTCCCTATCTGAAAAGTTACCTTTGGGCATCAGCTATGACCATAGAAATTGCCATATCCCAATCAAAAAGTGCAGCTTTTTCCTGTTTATGGCCATGTACACAACGTACTATACTGGATAAATCATACTTCATCTCACAAATACCAATAAACAAACATCTTTACTCATCGCTTACTTGGTCAAATTCAGTATTTATGAGATGGACCTTACTTCAGACCCAATATTATCATTTGGTAGAGTTTAGTATGCTGATATAAGTTTACCCGGTAAAGTAGTAATGCATCATAAGATTCAAAATGAAAACTTGAAGCTAGAAGAATTTATTAGAGAAGCAAAACCAATCGTAAGTAAAACTTAAAAAGAAGAATTGAAAAGATTGAACTTTCTTAAATTTGGTTTACTACTAGAAGCTATGTTTATAAATGTACAAGAAGAATTATCACCAAGAGGATTCATAACAAAAAACCGAACCATTATGGAAAGTTCAATTATTGATTCAATAGTAGAAAACTGTATAGAAGAAATATTAACAAAAATTCAGGAACACGAAGGAAGAGGATCCGGATGGAGTCTTACAAGTATTGAAGTATTAGATATAAGAGTTCATAAACATGGATATGGACTAATGGGATCTAGTTACATTCCTTTACCAAAAATAATTGAAAATACAAAATCTTGTCTTAATGTTAAAAATGAAGACAATGAATGTTTTCGTTATGCAATGACAGCTAAATTTGTACCACATCATGCGAATAGACCTGACCAAGAATATGAAAATCAAAGATTTAGATACAATTTTCAAGGAATCACTTATCCTGTATCACTGAAAGATATATCAAAATTTGAGAAGAAAAATCCCGGTACGTCTATCAATGTTTTTGCATTAGATAGTTCAAACAAAGTGTATCCTTTACGTATTGCGAAAGAAGAGCTACCAGATCATACGGATTTACTACTACTTACGCGAGGAGATGTGTCTCACTATGTGTACATAAAGAAATTTGACTCTCTTGTTAACAAGCCACTTTCAAAAAATAGAAACAAAAAGTTGATTTGTAAGAGATGTTTTAATTTTCAACGAGAAGGAAGACAAGGAAGAGAATGGTTACAAGAGCACAAAAGACTATGTAACAATAATTACGAAGCAAAGATTAATTTACCTTCGGAAAGCAAAGCATTTGTTACATTTCAAAAGGTTCATCATCAATACCGTAAGACCTTAGAGTATTGATGATACTCTAGTTGTGTATGCAGACTTTGAATCAACACTTGTTCCTGTTGAAGATGAAAATTGTGAAGCTCGAAAAAGTGTGAAGTATCAAATGCACAAACCAAACAGTTTTTGTTTAATGGTCAAATCAACATTATCAGAAGAACATTTAAACAGATATGGATTAACTTCAGAACCTTTAGTATATCGTGGTGAAAATGCGGAAAAAATATTTCTTGATCACTTATATTCAATAGCTGGAAATATGCAAAGATTATATACAAATATTGTACCAATAAAACCGATGGACGAAGAAGAAGAAATTCAACATGAAAATGCAACTCGATGTTTCTTGTGCAAAAATGATTTTACTATTGAGAATTATAAAGTTAAAGATCATGACCACCTCACAGGTTATTATAGGGGTGCTGCTTGTAATAAATGCAACTTGAGCTATCGTTTACCACTATTTATTCCTGTGGTTCTGCATAACCTCAGCGGGTATGATGCTCATTTTATAATACCCGAATTAGGAAGAGATGATGGTAAAATTGATGTATTAGCTGGAACTTCAGAGAAGTTCATCAGTTTTTCCAAAGAAGTTGGAAACGTGAAATTAAGATTCTTAGACTCCTACAGATTTATGCCGTCGAGTTTGTCCAAACTTTCTGAAAATTTAAGGAAACAAGATTTTGTCGAAACAAAGAAGATTGTAAATAGCGACAAACTGGATCGGGTACTTCGGAAAGGTGTTTTCCCATACGATTACATAGACAGTTTAGAAAAATTTAATGAAACATCACTTCCAGCAAAAGAAGAATTCAAAAGTAAACTTTACGACATGGATATATCTCAAGAGGACTATGATCATGCATGTAGAGTATGGAACGAATTAGGATTTAGAACATTGGGAGAATATTCAGATTTTTATGTTAAATTAGATGTAACTTTACTATGTGATATAATGGAAGAATTTAGAAATACATGTTTTGCAGCATATGGATTGGACCCTCTTCATTCATACACTTCACCTGGACTAGCATGGCAAGCCATGTTGAAAGAAATAAATTGTAAATTACAACTTCTTACTGATATAGATATGGTTTTGATGTTAGAATCAGGAGTTCGAGGGGGATTGACGCAAAGTGTAACCAGACATGTTAAGGCGAATAACAAGTATCTGCCCGATTATGATGCATCAAAACCAACAACATTCCTGGGTTATTTCGATGCAAATAACTTATACGGATGGGCAATGTCGAATCCCCTTCCATATGATAATTTCAAATGGATAGACCCAGAATCAATTGGAAACATAATGGATATACCGAAGCATGGTGAAACTGGTTACGTTTTTGACGTCGATTTTGAATATCCTGAACATCTTTACGATCATCATTATGATTTACCACTTCTTCCAAAGACTGAAATTTCCCCTACTGGAAGATGGCCAAAATTATTGATGACTTTAACCAACAAGTCTCGGTATGTCGGACACTACTGGATGATACAACAGGCTTTAGACTTAGGATTGAGAATTACAAAAATTAATCGAGTACTACAATTTTCTCAATCTTGTTGGTTAAAACCGTACATCGACAACAACACAAGAAGAAGAGCTGCCACTACATCAAGTTTTCAAAAAGATTTTTTCAAATTAATGAATAACGCAATATTTGGCAAGACTTTGGAAAACAAAAGGAAACATAAGGATATCAAATTGGTAACTGATCCAGTAAAATTACAGAAATTGGTGCAACAACCAAACTTTGGTTCATCTGTAATTATTAATGAAAATCTAGTTGTTATTTCCATGAACAAGAAGTCAGTTGAAATGGATCGTCCTTTGTATCTTGGAATGTCAATCTTGGATATTTCAAAAACACATATGTACGAGTTTCATTATAAGAAGATGGTTAACTATTATGGAAGAGAGAACATTGGTATTGCATATATGGATACGGATGCACTAATTTACTGGATTAAAACAAATGACATGTATGAAGATCTACGCACCTTTATATATAAAGATGATTTCGACTTTTCCGATTATCCTAAGGATCATCCAAATTACGACTATGACAGAAACAAGAAAGTATTGGGAAAATTTAAAGATGAAACGAATGGTGTGTCAATGATGGAAATTGTAGCATTAATGTCCAAACTGTATTCGTTTCAACTGTACATAAATGAGAGAAACGAACATCAAGTCACGAAGAAGGCCAAAGGAATAAAAACTTCTTTTCTTAAGAAGAACGTACAGTTTGAACATTATAAAAGATGTTTGTTTGAAAATGTTGAAACAAATGCAACGTTTAACACTATTAGAAGTTATAATTATCAACTTTTAGTGTCAAACAAACAAAGTGGGCATTAAGCTACAAAGATGACAAGCGCCATATTTTAGAAGATAAAATTAATACTTTACCATTCGGCCACTACTCTCTAAACCCTATCGACCAGTAAACCTATTCTTCGTCCTCTACCTTTTTCCTTTTTCCTTTCCGTAAAGAAGAGGGGACATGGCAAGCCCAATGCCATGTTCCCTCTTTTTTACACTAATATGAAATGGCCTTGACCTATATTCAAACTATATAGATGAGAATAAACTATTCTATGGATCAGTATTTTTACATGCGGTGTACAAGCAACATCTGAAGATGGAAAGTGTGAAGGACAAGATTGTAAATGAACTACATAAACCAGCAAGAAGAAGATTTCCAAGAAGAAGTACAATCATTAAAGGAATGAATGATCTTTATCAAGCTGATCTCATTGAAATGATACCGCACAGTAAATTAAACAAAGGATTTAAATATATTTTAACAATTATAGACTGTTTTACTAAAATAGCTGACGCTTTACCATTGAAGGATAAGACTGGTAAAAGTGTTACAAAAGCTATGGAAACCACAATACAAAGAAATAAATTTAAAATTAAACATCTACAGACCGATGATGGAAAAGAATATTTTAATAAAGACTTTGGAGCTTTGATGAAGAAATATCAAATAAATCATTATTCTACAAATTCTGAAGTTAAAGCTTCAATAATTGAAAGATTCAATAGAACATTAAAAGGTGCGATGTATAAACAATTTTCAAAACGAGTATCATACGTGTGGTATGACATATTACCACAACTTATAAAAGAGTATAACAACAAATATCATCGTACCATTGGAATGAAACCTATCCAGGTAAATAGTGCTAATGCCAAAATTGTATTACAACGCATTAAAAATAATACAACACCGAAATTGGAAAAATTGCAACCAAAGAAGTTCAAGGTCAACGATAAAGTTCGTATAAGCAAATACAAAGGTGTATTTAGTAAAAGATATCTACCAAATTGGACTAATGAAGTATTTACAATTTATAAAGTGCAACCAACTATACCTGAAACCTATTTATTAAAGGATAACAAGGGTGAATTACTTCAAGGTGGATTTTACGGACACGAATTGTTGAAATAAACAGTCGGTGATGTATATCTTGTCGAGAAGATTTTACAAAGGAAAAAGGATATGGTTAAAGTCCGGTGGTTAGGGTTTGATAAAAGTGAAGACTCTTGGATTCCTTCAAAAGACTTAGTATAGTTGTTTAATAGCTCATTGTGTGTTTAACCTTTATACAAGATGGAGATTGTACAACAAAAAGATCGATTTAATATCAATAACATTGATGAATTGACAGTTGACAATGATAAGTTAAATCATGGAAAACATGGTGAATTACTACCAAATACGATAAGATGTCTAATAACTGGTCCTTCAAATTGTGGAAAAACTAATGTTGTTTTTAACCTTATAACTAATCCTAAAGGATTGCGTTTTAACAATATATACATTTTTTCAAAATCATTGCAACAACCAAAATATCAATTATTGGATAAAGTACTTGCAACTGTACCTGAAGTAAATTTTTACAAGTTTAATGCCAGTAAAACAATTATGCAACCAAATGAAGCAAAACCATTTTCTATTTTTATATTTGACGATGTTTCTTGTGAAAATCATGACACAATAAGGAATTATTTTGCTATGGGAAGACATCATAATATTGATAGCATTTACATTGGTCAAACATACAGTAAAATTCCAAAACAACTCATAAGAGACAATGCAAATATGTTGATCATCTTCAAGCAAGATGAAACAAACTTAAAGCATATATATAATGATCATGTAAATGCGGATATGTCATTTGAAAAATTTAAAGAGATGTGTGGCAAAGCATGGAATGAGAAATATAGCTTTCTCGTTATTATGAAGGAAGAAGATATTAAAAATGGTAGATATCGTATTGGGTTGGATAAATTTGTATTTATACTACATCTAGTTACAAGTTGAACTTCACAGTGTAAACATGGTGAATCAAGAAAAACTATTGAAAGAAATAAAATCACTCAGTGATTCTATTAGGATGAAGAATCGTGCATTGAGGATGGGTTTAAGTGAAAGAGAAGAATTTCTAGAGACTACATTTAAACCTATTACGGAACCTTTAAAACAGATATCAGAAACTATTGGTAAACCTCGTTATGAAGGAGATGTTTTACTACCAGTTTCTAAACAAGAAGTACAAGCATTAAAAAAAGAAGAAGAAGATGATGATTCATATACAAGTGCTAGTGAGCAAGAAGAAACAAAAGAAGAAGAACCGATTGTTGAAAAGGAAGAAGAACAGCCAATACCTGAAGCTGAACAATCTATTCCAAATTTAACTTAATTGAGTAGCGATATATTACAACATGGACCTCTTGGAAGAAAATATATAATGAAAATGCTACATGACATGAAATCAAACCCGAATTTGAGTAGATCACACGTATACGGAGCAAGAATTGATGGGAATGAATTGAAGATTGGCAATTCAAAGCTTGAAATAACACAAGACGATTACATCATTATTGGTGAGCATAGATATAAAGGAATAAAAGGATTATATGAATTAATTTTTAAAAACATACCACTAAGATATTCATCCAAAGATTTAAGTGTTTTTAAGGAGATTCTCCAAAATACTAACGCTCATAAAAGAAACTACTTAAAGGATGCAATGATTAATCGTTCACGTGCAACAAAATATAACATCGTTATAAAAAAGTTGTTTCCTCCACGAAAATTGCCAACATTACGTACTGCACCAGCGGTGAGACAACCACTGAAAAGAAAATCTTTATCACTTATGGATTTATCACTTCTTGAACAACATGGTAAAAAAAGTAAAGGAGATACTTCAACATCTGGTAAAGGATTGATGAAAAATCTATACAATACGAATGTGATTTACTACAACGACATCAATAAATTGGTTGATAGAATGAAACTATTGCATGAAGCCATGGAAGCTGGTCATACAGGTTTAAATAATGAATGGGTAGCTCTGATTGACGGACTCAGGAATCGCGGCATAATTGTATAATTGTCCGCGGATATATAAGAGTTGCAGGCATATAATGTGTCAGTTCTAACATGAGCGTCGACAAGTTCGGACGATACTCCGCGTTAGGAGTGCAAGTTGGAGAAAACAGAAAAAGAAGTGGATTACCGCAAACACCCGAAGGTGACTATAACATAAATAATAAACGTTTAAAGTTTGTTAGAGATCCAGAAGAAGATGGAGATGCAACAAATTTAAAAACAGTGAAGGAGGAAACATCTACAAGTTTAAAGCTTGACAACAACCAATTGTATGATGCAAAATCTCACAGGGTTATTAATGTTGCAAAACCAGTCAACAATGGAGATGTTGTTAATAAAGGCTATTTGCTATCTGCGATGGATTATGCTTTACTGTTGCAAAAGACTAAAAGTGGAAAAATGTACAATGCTTTAAATTATAAAATAACTAATGTGGCAGATCCAACTGATGATACAGATACAATCAATAAGCGTTATTTGCACTCTGTAATACCAGAAAAGAAAAAGGATGGATTTTCTTTTTATAAATATACTATAAACGATATTGGATATCCTAAAAAAGAAAGTGATGGTGTTAATATAAAATATATTAAAGATAATTGTATTTTATATAATGATGCTGTTATTGATTGTCATGGAAAAGTGTTGTCCAATCTGAAAGATGGTTCAACCCCATCGGATGCTGCTACCGTGAGACAAATGAATGAAAGCTTGAAGAAAGGAACATCCGCTTTTGTTAAACAAAATCAGGTAGTGTCAAAGAAAGGTGATGAGTTTATGCAAGGAAGTGAAAAGTTTACCTTACTACAACTAAAAAATAACAAGTGGGATGGAAAAAATAAAAGATTGTCAAATATAAGTTTAGGCATGGAAGAACATGATGCTGTTATTTTAACACAAGTGCCACAACTATCAACTACTGGTGTTAACTTTATATGTGGAGGTAGACGATTAACCCATGTAAAATCTGGTAAAGATGATAATGATTGTGTTGTTGTGAAACAAACTATAGTTTTAGATAAAATAAATAACTTATATGATGGAAAAAATAGAAGAATATCTAACATATCAGCAGGAATAGCTCCGAATGATGTTGCTACTATTAATCAAGTTATAGCAACCTCTAATAACGATCCATCTGTGTATACATGTAATGGTAAACGTATCACAAATCTTGATAATCCAACAGATCACAAAGATGCTACTAATGTAGAGTATGTAATGAATCTTGTAGGTAATGCAGTTGTTGATATGCATAATCATATAATTGGTAAATCAAATCACGATAAAATCGAAGGTGCTAAGAGAGAAAAATGGATTAAAGATACAATCATCGATATATATGGGTAAAGCTTGTGAATATTTAAGTATGGAATACACAAAAAAGGATTCATTATCATAAAGTATTTCATAGAGTGAAGACGTTGGTTACATAAAACAGCATAATGAAGACCGCATCGTTCAGTCATCGTCAGGACATTGGCAAGAGAGGACGTGGTATAACATCATTTGCATTATCCCTGCTCAGACGGATTCCAGTTGGTGCTGTTGTAAATCGAGCAATAGACGCTTTACCATACGAATTACATCTGCCCGGAGGTTATCAATATTGTGGACCCGGAACTAAGTTGGCAAAACGTTTAGCAAGAGGAGATCCTGGAATTAATAAATTAGATCAAGCTTGCAAAGAACACGATATAGCATATTCAAAGTATAAAGATTCAACAAATAGATCAATAGCGGATAAAATTCTAGCGGAAAAAGCTTGGCAAAGAGTAAAATCAAGTGACGCAAGTATTGCAGAAAAAGCATCGGCTTGGGCAGTAACTACAGCCATGAAGACGAAAGCAAAGTTAGGTGGTGGAAAACGCCGCAGAGGAAGACCTGCAAAGAGAAACGCTCCTAAAAGAGGTGGAAATATTAAAAAAGGACGTCGTAGAACTCGTAAGGCAAGTGTAAAGAAGACTTCTGTTTGGCAAATGGTAAAAAACGGAGCAGGTTTATACCTAAGACCATACCGTGTGTACTAAATAAGAAGAATCAATTGATAATTCCAAATAAAGCCTTAACAAATCATCAGTTAAATGATTATGTAAAATGTTTGAAAATACCATTCTTTCGAGGAGTTTTTATGAAAGATGCATTACCAACTAAAATATGGAAAAATGAAACTGGAATAGTAAATTTGGATTCCACCTATGGTCCAGGCACTCATTGGGTATGCTATAAAAAGCTCGGACAAAACGTTTACTACTTTGACAGTTTTGGCAATCTACCACCGCCAAAAGAACTTCAACATTATTTTCGAAACTCCAAAAACATTTTTTACAATTACAAAAGAGAACAACCTAACAATACTGAAATATGTGGGCATTTATGTTTGGAGTTTCTAGCGAAAAGTGTCAGTCAGCTTTAAGATGTCATCGTATACAGTGTCATTGAGTGGAAATTCATCCACATTGAAAAGTACGCTGTTCCCAGCATTGCGTCTATCCAAGGAACGATTATGGGAAGCGGCATTACTTGATTTGACTACCTACAACTCAATTCCCAATGTTACGGAAGGGAAGAACAATTTACTACATTATTATGAAACTAAGGATGCTGCAGGAAAATACTCAGAATTGAAAAGAATTACATTTCCTACTGGAGCTTATGAAATCGATGATATAAACCAATTATTACAAAAACAACTCGGAGAAGACAATATCACCGTTAAAGGAAACAATAATACTTTAAAAGCAGAAATAACTTCGAAGTATTATATTGATGTCAGCTTGGAACAGTCGATTGGCAGTTTACTTGGATTTACAGATACAAAAAAGAAAATCTTAACTCCTGGAACTACTCATTCAGGTGATTCAACTGTAACAATATTGAAAGTAAATAGTATCGATGTCACGTGCAACATTATACACGGATCGTATAGAGATGGAGTTAATCAACATATTTTACATACATTTTATCCAACAGTGGCTCCCGGTTTTAAAATTGTTGAGAAGCCACAAAACTTGATATACCTACCGTTAAACACCAGTTTCATTTCAGACATCGTACTGAACATATTGGATCAAGACGGTCATAGTGTTGACTTTAGAGGAGAAACAATTACTATACGGATACACATCAGAGCAGCAACATAAAAGTCAACATGGGATTATCATTTAAACCGCAACGGAAGAGTCGGGAGCTCAGTAGCTCCTCGACATTGGGAGAGTTAACATCGGAAAACATTCGTTTTCTACAGAAGATTGGATTGAAACTTAACAGCGATGGATATCCTGGATATATCTCAAGGACCAACGTTCGACGAAACACTATGGGAGAAGGAATATCACACGCACAACCCTTACACTTCATCAAAATTAAACAATAACGATGAAATAAGGATCCCCATTCAACAACAAGATATTTACACTTTACCGTGTGAAAGTTACTTGTACATCGAAGGACGGGTATTAAAATTGGATGGAAAAACTGCTTCAACAGTTCCTTTTATAAATAACCCGATGGCATATCTTTTTGATGAAATAAGATATGAAATATCAGGGTTGACGGTTGATTCAACAAAAAAGGTTGGTTTAACAACGACATTGAAAGGATTAACATCATTAACACCGCATGAGAAGAATTCAATAGTCACTGCCGGATGGGTTGCCCCCGATAAAGACACTATAACACCAGCTTCCAACGGTCACTTTGATTTTCATGTACCTTTACGATTGCTTTTGGGATTCGCTGAAGATTACAAACGGGTAATAATAAATGTCAAACAAGAATTAGTATTACTCAGATCTTCAACTAATAAGGACTTGATACTTGCAGACCCTGCAACTACGGAAGATAAACTGGAATGGCAACTACAGTTGGATAAAGTTGTTTGGAGAGTACCTCATGTAAGATTGGCTGATGAACATAGAATCCTATTATTGAGAAAGTTGAAATCTGACCGTGATATTGTGATGCCATTCCGAAGTTGGGAATTTCATGAATACCCTACACTACCTCAGACAGAACGACAAACATGGACCGTCAAGACATCAACTTACTTGGAACGAGCAAGGTACATAATACTCGGTTTTCAAACTAAGCGAAAAGATGTTATCACTGCAAATGCTGGTCAATTTGATCACTGTAAAATAAAGAATTGTAAAGTTTTCCTAAACTCTCAATTCTTTCCCTATGACAATTTGAATGTCATGTTCAGCAAAAAACGTTTTTCCATTTTATACGATATGTATGCAAGATTTCAATCGTCATATTATGGAAAAACTAATACACCACTATTATCACCTGACCAGTATTATTCCAAGGCTCCAATAATTGTAATCGATTGTTCAAAACAAAATGAATCGGTAAAATCAGCAAGTGTGGATATAAAAATTGAAATGGAATTTGAAGAACCAGTAGCGGATGGAACTTCGGCATACTGTCTAATTCTACATGATAAAATAGTTACTTACACACCGCTGACCGGAATTGTGAAGAATGTACTTTAAGAAGAATTGTACAACGACTGCAAATTTTTGAGATTAGAATTATCTGCTTCAATTTTTGAGGTTAGAATTTCATTTGTGAAAGACAAGTTGAAAACAAACAATTATGTAATTGTATAAATTTCAAGGATTTTACGAAAAATATAAAAGCGAGAAAATAATTAGTGGAAACTTCATTCTATCTTCAACCGTCGTATGGGAAACATCATTCGCAAGATGAATTCTACTAACGGAGAAGAAAATACACCTCTAATGGATGATAATAGTTCAGATATAGAAAAACAAGTTGAACGAGAAATGGACGAGTTCCTAAAGTTTAACAAACATAAGAAGAGAGAAGAAGAAGAAGCTGAAAAAGAAGTAAAAAGGAAGAAGGTTGAAGTTAACATTACAACCAATATTTTAACAGAAGTATTTCTTCGGATTATCTACCCAATTTCTTCATGCATGACAAAAAGTATATCAGTTGGAATTTTAAAATCAATGGATTATTCACCAATTGTTATTTTAAATCATGGAAACAAAATGGTTACTTTCAGTGAAACTACTTGGGAATCTCTCATGAAACATTTACATCTTTTGGAGTGCTATTTAAGTAACAACACATTTGGCAGAAGAACAAGATTAAGTTTATTGGAATCAAATATTCAAGTTGATATAGTAAAACATCGTGGAGGACAAATTGTTCGCTTCAGAGATTTAACTACCCACAATGTTAAATTATATTTTACTAAAGAAGAATTTTACACTTTAAGTTGTACTACCGGTCCCGTCACCAGATATTTGAAACAACTAATATTTTCAAGTGCAATAATTAAAGACTATCTAATCGATACATTGGACAAACAACCTTTTGTTCCAATTTTATACGGTCCCGTGGATACTTCAATCTTTAATAGAATACCTCAAGAAGTTGAAATGTGGAGACAATTAAACAACTATCACACAAATTTTAATATCGATGAAGTGGCACAAGAAGTGAAAGAAGAAGAACAATCCTGTCTGTTATAAACGTCGGCTCATTCAATTTTTAAGTCAGTTGTTAATAAGACTTCATCATGAATAAACGGGTTTCGTTTTCTAATGCACCACGCATAATGGAAGTTAAAAGAGGTATAATTGAATTTCAAGCTTTCCGAGGAAATGATGGTAATTTTATTATTAAAGAATTAGTAATCTTGGACATGAACACATCAGTAGTTTATTATTATTTGTTCAAACCTCCAGTACCATTTAATAGACTAACAACTAAAGCGAAAGTTACAAACAAATGGTTGAACAAACATTTTCACAACTTAAGATGGGATGAATTTTTCATTAATTATAACATGATGCCGCACATTATGAATCATTATTGCAAAGAGTTTAAAATTATCTACACAAGAGGATTGGAAAAAGCAAATTGGATACAATCATTTACAAGCAAGGAAGTGATTAATGCAATAATTGATAAAAATTTCCAATGCTACTTCAACGAACTTTGTATTTCATCAAAAAGTTTTAAACATCGAAGGTCGCAATGCGCTTTAAAGAATGCCTACCGCTTGAATAGTTTCCTTCAAAAAAGTGGTGGGGGTAGTGTCGATTATAAAAGTGAGAGCGCTACCATGACGCAGCATGAGTATTACTCGAACCTCCGAAGAGACAACATCTCCAACGGACATTCTTATTTACAAGAAAATTAACAATAACATCAAGATGGCATCGCAGAACTTACTTCAAAATTTGGTCGATCAGTTCAACGCTCATTCTAAATCATCAATTCTACCTACGAAGAAATGTTCTGAACTAAAAGAAGAAAAACATTACATCATTCATACGATCAAGAAAATGGAAACTTCAGTAGGTGATGCTATTAATTGCACATTGAGCGAGGCACCGTATACAGTTGGTGACGAACCGAAGTTTCAAATCTTCCTACCTACACGTTTTGTACAACTTCTTCAAAATGAAGATCTTCGTGTAGTTCAACCCGGCGCACTCTATTTGGTTTCGCACGGACCAAGTGGAAATAACTCTACTGAACTTACAATTCATGTAACACCTACTATTGATTAGTTTGTACATAACATTGTAAATATTTGTTTGTAATTGTTTCTCAATAAATATGATATAAAAAAAATAAAAAGCAACATATTGTAATGTCTTTGTACATTACAATATGTTGCTTTTTTAAAAATTCCACGGAATGACCTTGACCCAATTTTGTGTGATGATAAAAGCAGAAATCTACTTGTGAAGTTCATCAGTCTACGACTACCTTTCGTACCGTACACATCTCGCTCACTCTATTGCTTAATATAAAAAACTAAATATGTCTCTCAAAGTCAAGTGTGCATCTTACGATACCAACACCATTACAACTTTTGAACAACTCGAAGATTTAACCAACGAAATGCGAGTTTTACTTACCGGTGGTTATCACTTAACTGTTGATGTTAGTGCTACTAATACAAGGATGTTCACTAAAACAAAATATTGCGATGATGAAATATTTATTTCTACACAACCTACAACTTCTTCATCGCCTACTGGTCAACATAACATCAAGTTCCAAAAATATTACCAATGTTGAATAACTTTTGACAAACAAAACTACAACTAAAGAATCACGTGTTGAATGTGGGTTAATAAAAGGGATGTGATACTTGAATAAATAATCATTTGCTTCTCAGCTCTCACCACGACAAGACCTATTTAAGAAAATGTTGTACAGAATGATGATTCAACTTGATGGAAAAATCTATGGAAAAGATTACAACACTGTTGAACAAATGACTAAAGATATAGATGTATTAGCTAAAGAAGGATACCAAGCTAAATTAATTTTGAAATTTCCTGAAGTACATCCGCTATCAATAGAAGAACTAGTTGCTATGGCTAAAGCTGAGAAAAATAAAAAGTCTGAAGAAAACAAAGAGAAACAAACTTCTTAAGTATCAACATTCCTTACATTAGTAAGGTATAATTTTTTTAAACTCCGTTTGGATGACCTTGAAATTACCCCCACCACTTTTCATAGTGCATAAAACTCGCTATTCAACACTATACACTCTTATTCTTTCACTGGACTCCGCAGCATCAACATGGAAGAGCAAAAATACAAGTACAAACCTCGTTACTGTTGTGAACAACAGTGTACAGATTTAGGACCAATGATGGTGGATGGGTTAGCTTGTACTAAATGTGAATTCTTCGGATCTTGTTATTGCAAATGCAAAACAAAACAACTACCACCACCGGAATTGCGAACTTTCAAATTTTACAAATCAAGATATTTTCATACATGTTGTCCTCAAAGATGTTTCAAATTTCACCCTCTAGATCTTGCTCATTGTCAACGCACCAAGTCTCATCAAGATGATTTTTGTACACATATGATAAAAAGATGTAAATACAGATCAGATTGGTATTCCGATCCTGTAGAACCATCAAATGTGTAATTTCAGTTTTACACTCTTTTTTAAAACTTCATTTGGATGACCTTGAGATTTCCCCCACCACTAGTTCTAATTTTTATATAATATTAAATCATTCCACTTCCAACACTCTAACTAACAACATGGAAAACAAATTTATCAAGTTTGAACATATAATAACTGACAGGGAGGAGATGGAAGAATTGTTTCAAAACTTACTTTCTATCATTGACGAATATCCTATAAGATGGTTCAGAATTGTAGTTCAATATTTAAATCCTGGTGAATTGTTTTCTTCATCAAGTGAAGAAGATGAAACAACTACTTCGGTTCAAATAATTGAATTAAAAGACGAAGAAGAAGAACTAAACATTTTATTCAATCATAAGCTCAAGGTTCCCCATATAAAAGCCCCCTCCCTAGACAGCCCCCCCCCTCCCTAGACGCCTGCTCAAGGTCACCATTATATAAGCCCCCTCCCTATGCGCCGATCCTCATTCCATCACCGACTCTCCAACAATGAACAACTCTCCATTGGCCCGAATGAATTCTAGTTTTGAAATAAACTCTAAAGAAGAGTTACAAGACATTTTTAATATTTTACAAGAACTTGTAGATAATTTTACAACCATCAAAATGAATTTGGAAATAACATACGATTGTCCTATTTGTGATAAGGTTGAATGTTTAGACGAAGACAGTTTACTAAATCTAACTCCTGCACCATCTGACACTACTGATGGTAATAATGAAGAGCAACGTCTTTCCCCCACCACTTCTTTGTAATTCATGCTTTCCCCCACCACTTCTTTATTTAACTAACATTTCTCCCTTTTACTTCTCATTCCGTCTTCGACTTCTGAACTATCAACATCACTTGTTTTAAAATTTCAAACACTAACACAATCATGATGGATATGATGGATGAAGTTCCCTTCGTAACTAGAATGGAAGAGGATAAATTGAAATTAGAAATTAAACGAATGGAAATAGAGCAGGAAAACCAACTCGAAATGTTACATTTGTTCAAGCTTTTCAAATACATCATCTGGGGACTCTGCATTTACCTTCTCATCGTCGTCGGTGTTTGCATTTACAACTCTGTAATTCATCACAAAAGTTCAACTTGTTTAAACTCTGCTGTTGCACATTCATTCTATGTTCACTAATAAAATTCAAAAGTTACTTCAACCTATCCTACTATCACCAACTAGTTCAACTTAGAACTATTTCTGGTGGTAGTTGGGTAGGCTTTTTTAAAACTTACTCTGGATGACCTTGACATACTTTCCAGATCCCATTTATAAATTTGAATTTCAGTTTTAAACAAACTTTTAATTTTGTTCAACTATTAAGAGTTTTGTTAACACCGTCAAATTTCAGTTTTCAACTAACTTTTAATTTATGTGCACTTTTAGTTCAACCCTAGTTACTTTATTCGCAAATTCAGTTCAACCGACCACCAACGCTATCGCCATCTCCACCCCAATATTTCAACATCTCTGCCCCCAACACTTGCCCGAACATCTGCCCGTAGGGGCTGCTGCCCGGACATCTGTTCGGTTTTAAAAATATAAAAGAAAGGTAAAGGAGTGGGGGTGGCGCATGCTCACCAATGCAAAACTAAGGTTTGAGGTTAGAATTATCCATGGTGGCCGCCATGTCTAGTTCAGTTTCACCACATAGAGTCGGCGACCGGTTATTGGTCTAAAGGAGTGGGGGAAGGGGTGGTGGGGGGAGGTTGCCGTTTTATAAGCCCTCTCCCTAGGCGACGCTTCTCATTCGATCGCCAACTTTCATACGATAAACACCTCTCCCATGGCACGAATCAATTATCCCGCTATCACCAACTACTTCAACTTAAAACTATTTCTGGTGATAGTTGGATGGAATTTTTAAAAACTTACTCTGGATGACCTTGGCGTATTTTCCAGATCCCAGTTATAAGTTTGAATTTCAATTTTGAACTAACTCTTAATTTTTGTTCAACTGTTAGAGTTTCGTTAACACCGACAAATTTCAATTTTGAACTAACTTTTAATTTATGCTCACTTTTAGTTCAACCCCACTTTATGCGCAAATTCACTTCACCCTAACGCCAACACTATCGCCATCTCCACCCCAACCTATATGGCATAACATATAACTACAGCATCTCATATATACCCTCTAACCCCCACCGGAAGCTATATGGCATGGCAGCTGGCGCCAGCTGCCCGAGTCAATTGCTCGCGAGCAGCTGCTCGGGCAGATGGCACGACTTCCGGTCTAGGTGTAACCAAAACACACTACTTATGTTACCTTAATCGTATCCAGTTCTCTCAGAGTTGTGTGTCTACAACCAGGTTTCAACGCTAGGCCTAACGTACGCGCAAGTTGACGACCGCCCGCTGACCAACCCGGTTCCGATATGCATTTTTGTCTACGTGTGTGTGTTTGTGTATCTGTGAAACTTTTGAAACTCTTAACGACGTCCATCGGACCCAATATTTTAATGACAACTTGACTTCTCCAGACTATCTACGTGATCATGGCGCAATCTAGCGTTGAAAACTGGTTGTAGACACACAACTCTGAAAGAACTGGATACGATTAAGGTAACATAACACCACTTTATTTATCACACCAGTTCAGAGGCAATAAATACAAAATGAGCAAACTAGAAAAACTTCATTTTGTTAAATTACAGTGATAAACTATGTTCAAAATGTATAGGTTAGGGATTGCCACCGTTCAAAAACGTGACCACCTAGATATCTCTCGACCAAATCGTCGTTTTCACTCACATATTAATACACTGTTTAGAGTTTCAATGCATAAAGCATCTAAAACATTAATCATAATGGAACAATTAGCTGTGAATTGTGAAATTAATATAAAAACACTACTCTCGCCCAATGCTGAGATCTAATTGGTCTAGAACGTGAATTTTATGTGAAAACTGAACGTTTTCTACTTCATTAAGGATTTTTATTTGGTTTAATAATGTACCCCTTTATGTTGCTACTTACAATATCATTATTGTTGATTATTGGGACGGAAGTAGATAATAAACAAAGAACTATAGTCTGCAATTTACTATTAGGTAAATGAGTGCAGTGAAGGGTAAAGTGAGATGGACTGAGCAGCTAGGCCATAGAATTAGGGGTGGTTTATAGAGAGGTACGAAGTAGGAAGGGGATGTCCGGTGCGACAGAGAGCAGAAAAGGCTATTATGTGACAAAACTACGCACCACGAAAAATAAGTTATCCTGCAAGGATGGATGGTCTAGTTCGTATTTATAGTCAATTGTGCTGATCATTAATATTTTGTCTCAAATTTAGGGTATTGAGATTGACGCAGTATTAGCATCACAGTCCAAGAAGGTAATATCGAAAATAAAAGTGAGGAGTATGTCACTGATTTGGTTAAGTTATGTTCAGTAACTATAACACAGAATAGGCTATATTGGACCAGTTTTTTGGGTGATTTTTAAATAGTCATTAAACTGTTTAATTTCAAACAATGCAGACCTACTAGACCAACTGCTTTAAAATTATGTTTATGTTTAAGTGATGTAACGTGTAACAGCTTGTAAATTCAAATGTACAAGGTAAATACAGAACTTAAAATAGGACTATTTCAAGGGTTCAGAAGGGTTCTGACACAAAATCATTATTCATTAGTATAAATATGCTCGGAAAACGGGAGTCTTAAAACGGGAAATTAAAAAAGTTCTATTAAAAAAAAAAAAAAAAAAAAAAACATAAATGGGGAAACAAATGTATTAAAAACCTTTTTTTATGTATTGTGTTAAATTGTTTACTTTTAGTCCTATTTACGTAAAAAGTTTATATTTTTATTAAGTCCTTTCGGAATATGCTTAGCATGTCCTTTTGTACTTCTCCATATCCCGGGATTTGAATAGGATATTTGGGGTCCGTTTGGGATATCCTGAGGAAATCTTGTGCCCAGTGGGTTGATTTCGTTGCTCTTTAAAAAGATTTTACTACCTATATAAGACACTCAATCACGGGCGAAGCCGTGACGGGCAACAGATAGTACTGTTATAAATTGTGGATAAAACAATTGAATTGAATGAGAAGTCTAATCATGTTTATCTATTTTTTCTAGTCTTCATACATTTGTGTGTAAAATTGTCTCAATTTATCATGTATGTAAGCATTCATATTTATCTATTTATATACAATATCTTTTGAAAGGAACCATCAATTTTGATAAAATTTGGTTTAAAGGTGTAAGGTAGCGTTCTTCAGGCTTATTTAAAAAAGCAGGCAGGCCTATGGGAAAGGGTTTTTATGGAATTGAAAAGGGTGAAAATTAAATATTAGGTAGTTTTCAGCTGAGAGAGATTCATCAAAATAATTAAAAATAACGTTATTAGTAAGTACCGGTAATTTAATGTTTTGAATTATTAACTTAGCTTTATCGTCTGAAAGGAATATAAAAAGAGTTTTCCATGTAGTTCTTAGAAGAAATCAATATAACTTTATTTATGGTTTATTTTGCTACATTTTTAAACCATATTAGAAGATCCTTTATAAGGTTATGAATATGTGGTCAGAATCCAAAATGGCTGCATTAGTATGTTCTAAATAACATGATATGTAATTCGAAAATATGTGTAATGGGAAGGAAAGAGATGTAGAGAGGTGTCTTAACATTAGTAGCTGATGAGCTGACGTCTTACATTATTCATATTGTTGTTTGTATTCTGGTGATTATCAGAATACAAACAAAAATATGAATAATGTTACGTAAAAGGTTATCAGAACATTCTCTTTTAAGTAATTAAGGATGGTAGATCTAAAATTTGGGAGAATTGTGTAGAATGAAAAGGAACTGAAAACAATCGTGTATATGTTATATGTATCGTGTATATACAATTGGGATTGTATATAAATCAAACATATTTAGAAACTTTAAAACAATAATTGGTAAAACCCTATGAAATCAGCATTGATAAGAGAACTCAACATAAACATCATTTGAATAGAGCTATTATGAAATAGCTGTGTTTAAAACAGATTAAGTTGGTGGAATCTCTTGTGGCTTGCATGCGGTTTCTAAGACCGTTCCTGTTGAATGTTCATGTAAAATATGGATAAGAGGATTATATTTATGTTATAGTCACGTGTTTTTGCAGTACCATAAAATAAACTGTAATTAATTGATATCATCGAATTCAGCAATTCACGAAAGGCTTACACGAAAGTGGCCTGAATATCGGTGTGGAACAAAGGCATTGGATGAGGAGGCTATTCACGTGGTGATCAATGCACCAGTCAATGGTACAACTAGTAAATAAACAAAACTATTGGATACTTTCTACAATTTATATTATTTGAAAACTGTACCATTAAGGAATTGGTGAATTTTAATGAGGTTATATTTAAGGATTTATTTGTTCTATTTGAGCATACATCATATAAATCGCTCGATTGATTCCTAGTGAAAGACGACATGATCAACTACTAGACCAAAAGAATAAATGAAAAATTGGTGTAGCTCTTGAATAGAAATGTATATACTTCTATAAACTGTTTATACCGTGGTAGATTCATAAAATATTATCTATGCTTTGCAATTGATAGCAACTCCACTTGTAGTAGTTATTTTAATTTTCTTTCGTTTCAAATTAGTCAAGGATAATTTTTTGTGATGTACTTTAATTACATACATTCTTACTGTGACGAAGAACTAAGCCGTGATGTAAGATTGCGGGCTTTGCTATGGGAGCATCTGCAGTTGTTGAAGAGGTATTGAAGGTAGTCGTTTGTCTCAAAGGTGAACGTGGTTGATTGGAAATACAGTTGGCCCCAGGTCTCTCAAGATAGAGTGTTGCCCACCGCTGCCGCTCCTAATTCACACCCTTACTCTTCAAACTTACCTACTCCATTTACCATTGGTGAACTGGATACGACCACCAAATATGCGTTAGCCCAAATAAAAACAAAAATATTATTGCCTCATACTTAATTAGGTAGTCTTACGGATAAATTGAACAAATATATTTCATTTAGAAATTTATTCAGTTTCTAGATTTACAAATAAAATCATATCTTGGATAAATTAAAAACTTTGCTTTAGGAGAACTTTTCTGAGTTTACATCAGTAGAGCAGACTGAACAGAAATTTGTATCCAAATCTTTTTCAGGACTTCATCATTTCATTTTGATAATTTGGCTGTTACTTCAACATAAATATATTAATATGTGTTTTAAACTTACAACCATTAAAATAACTTAAACCAACCTTCCAATAACAATTTTTTATACGTGTGCAAATGAGGGGTTTTGTAATACCGTATTAGAAATCAATTATAGATTTGTAATTATTTAAAAAAGAATATCACTTTCAATAGAATTTATATGTGAACAAATATGTATAAGACTTTTCTTCAAATGTGTTTATGCTAACGTACTTGTATGAAAAATCAATTTATATAATACTTGCTTTTTCACGTACCTCCTCTTGCGTTACTCGCCGTCAAGTTTAGCTCGTTTGCTACGCTCACTCGCTTCTCGCCTATCCAATATATAAGAAATCACTGAAATACCTAAAATTGGAATTATTATTTCATTTTGTTTCTTAGCAAAAAATAAATAATAAAATAGATTCAGAGATTTTTCGGCCGAATTTTTTTTATATTTCGTAAAAACTTTTTTTATCAAAAAATAACCTATAATAGATATGATACATTAAAGAATAGGTTTTAACATTTTCATAATGATCGGTTTCGTAATTTTTGTGTGAAAGCGTAAAAAACATACTTACATTCAAATGTATAATATTAGTAGGGATTACGTATTAGGTTGAGCTTGAGTTTGGGGCGGCCTATTGTGGTAGTGGAATTACATCAAAGCCTAGTTACTAAACCCTGTTAGACATAAACCAAACGTTAATTATTTCTTGGTTATATTGTTTAACATATCTCATGACAAAGATAGGTAAGATAAGTATTGTTACAAAGTTTCAACTGATGTAACATGGTAATTATGCTATAATTACTTTTGTGAAATAAAGCAGATGATAACAATTAACAAACTTTTAGACTTTCTTTAAAATGTTTATGAAATGTATAGTTTAATTAACCCGTGTTTTAATTTACTTAGTTTTAGCGAATTTCCCTATAGGGAATACGCTATTACGGTAGTAGCCATGGTAAGACCTAAGCCCAGGACCACTTTACTTTTTCATTTTGAGGTCCCCAGAAGCCAAAAACACCATTCGTTCATTTTCATATATATGTATATATATATATATATATCTATCTATATATCTATATATCTATATATCTATCTATATATCTATATATCTATGTGTCCGTGGTACTGATAACTCTTGAAGGGGACCTCCGATTTTGATGAAATTTGGTATGGAGGTGTAAGACCAAGTCTATTTTCATGAGTTCGCGAACCAGCATTGTCGGGTAATGGGAACGGGGTTTTATGGGGTTTCAAAAGGGTCAAAAATGGGTTTTTTGCATTTTTGGACCTTAATTTTTAAAATTCATCAATTTTAACTAAAACCATTTAAAAGAGCTTAAAAAAACAAACAATTTGGTATTTTGAATTTTTATCATAGCATAATTGGTTACGGGGCAAATCCAAAAATGTGTTTTCCATGTTATTCTTATGGGAAATCAAGAAAACCCTATATCTTGCTTATTTATTGACATAACTTAATAAAATTTGGTGTGTACATTATCTATATAAGGTTTAACTTATACTTGCTTACAAAACCCATATGGCGGCAAACCTACATACTCACCCCCATGGGGTTTATGGGGAAAATAAAAATTGCCAGAGTTTGATACAATTTTGTGTTTACATTCACCAATTATTGATTAACTTAGATTTTCTAACAACAGCCAATGGCAGAAAACCTACATACTCGATCCTATGGTGTTTTTATGGGGAAAGTAAATAATCTGAAATTCCATTGGAAATTCGCTGAGTACGCAGGTCTGCTGCGACGGGGGTATTTAAGGTTAACATATTTAAAAATGGTGACCTCATTGAGTTAAGTCAGGTAGAAATCTTACACTCACTGGATATTTGCGAAAGCCCTCACGTTTTAACAACTTTATAATGGTGTAATTACACGGGAATATGTCTCTGATATGGCGTACTACATCGAGCTGGAACTGAAATAAAATTTATGTTCACTTGTTTACTGTGTACCCTAATTTCAATTCTACAAATGTCATTTACCTAGCTAAAATATTAAAACAACTGGTCCAAAAAACTTGAATTTACTAAATTTATAGTCCAACAATTTGTTTTGGCAATTTTAAATGGGAATTATATACTTGTAACTATAATTATTAATATGGTTTAAGTTTTTTGCAACTAATTATATCCATAAAATTGATCATTAAAATGTTAATATAATAAAAGTCGACTAGTCAAAACGGTTATTAAATGGCTTCAGTTCATTATAAAAAACAATTGCAAAATTTTAACAGTAAACATAGCTCGGTATTTATAAAAAATAAATAAATGAATATTTTATAGAAAATTTGAAAATTATTGAAAAATTTTATGGAAAAATAAAATAATTTATGACAAAACTAATAATTTATGATTGTTAAGTGTTTAAAAGAAGAAGCTAAGGCATTTTTATGCTAGGCCCTTTTAGTTTAACGGGATATTTACAGAGATAATGGATGTGAAATTTAGTCCCATGTTATTCTTACGGGAAAAATTGAACTTCTTCCTCATTTATCTCCCAAACCGTTAGAATTAGGGATACACATTTTTATGTAACATTAAAATCATGTCTAGAATCCAATAATACCATAAAAAAGTGAGGGTTCGTTTTTAAATATTATGACTTCCGGTCTGCGTAGGTAATTTTGGTACACCCTGTACATTGAAATTATCATCAATGCATAGAACGCAACCGGCTTACCTACAATGGCACAATTTGTTTTTGTGAACAATTAATTGTGTAGATTTTAAAAGGGTGTACGGGTGGTCTGGGACACCCGTTATATATATGTATACTCTAAAACAAGCAATGTTTGTACGGGCAAAACTTTATTCTCTCCAAGGATTTTTGATTTTTTGGTTGATTATATGGGGGTTTTGGCCACGAGAAATCGATTATAAGCTGGGAAAAATCTGGTTCCCGCCCTACAGCTCTTCAAAGTTTCCATGTTATCCTTATGGACATTTTAAATTAGCTACAAAATAAAAAAAAATCAGCTGATAATTATAGATATAAACCAATGTGTTACATCTTTAACTTACAAGTCAACAAATTTATACAAAATTGCACCTATTGGCCTGACGAGTGAGTGAAGCGAACGAGGTGGTCTTCACAAAGAAGAGGGCGAGTGAGCGGAGCGAACGGGATTGTATGAAAAAGGAAAGTGACGCTTCATAATTTTACCGAACATAGACTCGGTTCCCCTGGTATTTATTACTTAAATAAATATATATTAAATTGCGATTTTAATAATTATTTTTAGTGAATTTGTTCATCAAAATTATACTACAAAATTAAAAATAGAAAATAGAAAACTTCCCAAAAAACGAATTTAGGTGCAATACGAATGTCGTTTTTTAACCTCCGATAGGCTATAAATAAATTACAAGTTCATGTAAAATTATAATTGTATTACCAAAAGATTGGTAGATTAAAGGTTACTTTTCAACATAATCATCGGAGGGATTGAACCATTTGTCATATCAGTGGACAACCTTTTTAATAACCTCTTCAAAGAAAGTTACCACCGACCAATAATTCTGTATTCCGAGCAAAAGTTCAAAATTTAAATATTTAAAATATCGAAAAAAGCAAAACATATTAAAACATTCAGTAGACGAAGCAGTAATGGCGAATACGGGAGCGGCAGCTCAGTGGTAGAGCTCTGGCCTCACGAGCCAGCGGTCCCCGGTTCGATTCCGGGCGACGACATTGCACGTACAAACATGAGCGGTCACCTCTAGCTAGCCTATGTGACTTAATGCCGTGACCGTACCTTGCTGTCTTTAGATCACCGCACAGGCCTATTGGCCCATGGTGACGGGCAGTGGAGGTTTAAAATAAAAAAAATCTGCGGTTTTCTTTAACAATTCTGTCAACTCGTTTAACCAGGTCATTTGAAACGAATAAACCTTTCTTTAAAACTTTTGAATGCTACCATTCTAGCAATAATAAATTTCTCTAGTTTTATGCACTAAACTAGAATAGGTCAAAGATGATGAGTTATTATTTTTGTTTTAATTTGGCCGTTACGAATCGCAATAAACGAATGAATAAAATACACTAATTAAGGTTGAATTATGAATATCAACTTGAAATTCTTGAACATAAAACACCAGCATATATTAGACAAATCAACAGCCATTGGAGATAATCACTAGATAACATTTGTGAACTTCACATGTCGCCTACGTTACCTTAACGTAACAGTTCCATGGCGGGTGTGCGTCATCCTGGCTGCCATCACACAGGGAACCGTTCAGTATGTAGGCTGCTAACAAAAGGGTTGAGGTCTATGGGCGAAGGGGGATTGTACGATATATTGCCATAATAGTAGGATTATAATGAAAACTATTATAATTATTTCTGGTCTAATAAAATAATTTTTTTTTTTTTTTTTTGCTGATACTAATGTTGTTTTTAATTAAGGTATCAAATAAATTGATTTATTTAAATAAAAATCCTAAACATTTCACCCAAAACATTTTTAAATAACGTTTAAATAACAATGGTAAATTTTATATTATTTTCATAGTAATTGCATTAATTTGAAGCCTGTAAAATTCCATAAAAAATCTGTAGATTTATTAGAAATCTTTGTTTAAAATATGAGACTGAGGATAAGTGTAGAGTGATTTGTAAAAAGTGTTGTAATTGTGACTTTTTAATTTAGAAATTCTGTTGAAGTTTATTAGATTCGGTCACCTTTAAATCTTTCACACAAAATTTACAGCACTTACGTGTTAAGTCATATTAGATTAAAATATTTAAGTACATATAGAATTTAACACTATCCCACCAAAAAAGTATAACTAACGCCAAAACTAAAACAAGCATTGGGCACAATGATACAAGTTACAAGAGTAGATACAACTTGCACTATGCGTGTAATTTAATGTATTAGTATATAAATCCTGACTATACAAAGCCTAATGCACGCAATGTTTCCTTTCCAACAAACAACAAAGTTGTAAAAGCGATCCTTACTAAGTTAGCCCGAATACAAGGGTTAACAGTTCATTTGTCCTAAAAGGGTTATCTCGTTATCTAACCGATAAATTTTGATCTAACTTTCGCTTCACACTTGGTGAACAAGGAATACATGATGATTTTTTTCTCATTCTCCCCCCCTCCCTTAAATTCGTTGTATTGATGGTAAGTGTTGCTAATGAAAACTATGAGATAATTTTTATATGTGAATCCACAATTTAAGGTTCAATTACGAATTTTAACTTGAATTTCTTTAACATAAAACACCAGTAAGTTTATACAATAAATACACATTTTATAAAAACCGCTCTACAGTGCTACAGTAAATTACCTGCATGCAATATCTAATGCGTTATTAATTTCAATAAAATAGAAGAAAGTAAAGCTATAGATGGTTTCTAAAAAATAAACTTGAATCATTTTTTCATAAGGATTAAAATAAGTTATGTTTTTTTAGAACTAATAATCTTTTTTATCATAATATCTCTTTACTTATTATTTCGACATGTTTTAATTCAGATAAACCAGAAAATAATTTCAATTCAAGAAAGTCTCTAATACCACAAGTGAATTCATTAAATTTATTTTTACTTGAATCTTGTAAACCAGTTGTGATTGCCATATACGTATTAAACTGTACGACTATTAACCTAACAGTAAATAAATATTAAGTTCCATATTTATTTTATGAGTATCTCTTTTACATGATTTGTATGGGTAGTGAAGTTCTTCTCCTGTTTAGCAATCTGCACACATGTTGGTTCTAACGAACTATTTTAACACCTGAACCATGGTCTTCCGGCTTAGCTGACTACTAAACGAATTGGATACAGAATTAAGAAATTGCACTGCAAAAAATTATTTTCGTTAGTTTTTGTATATATAATTGCTGGCTAAAAACCATATGGTAATTTATTTACAATTTTGGATTTTTTATTTAATTTTTTTTTAAAATCATTCCAAAATAATACCATAATCTTAACTGCCCAAACCGCGCTATCGCTCTTAATTGATTTTAAATTAATACATTTATTCTATTTTGATTGTATGATAAAAAAATTGTTTAAACTGTAGTTCAATGGTTTGAGATATAAAATAAGATTTGTAAATGACAAAAATCATCGTTTACCACCCTAATGTAAGACAGAATTTGATTATCTTTAAGGTATTGTTACTAAATGTTACTGTTTTAAAAACATTACGAATGTATCATTTTTTTATCTTTTTGTTTAGTTGAGACTTAAATTACAAAAAAATCTTCATAGAAACAAAATTTTTTTCTTATATAGTTAAACTGATAAGAAGCAGTCTTCTTTTTAGTCAAATATCATATTTATTGGAAAAAATATGTAGCACAAAGATTTCATTAGATGTACAACTAGTAGTATAAGGAATTCGTCATATAATATTGAACGAGAAAAATTTCCGTTAAAATATCACTGTACTGTAGGAATTTCATAACGAATCGACTACGTGGTTGGATTACTGTGATTTAGAAAATTACACAAAGTAAGCATTATTAGCTAGTTTATATGTTGAAACAGAACTTATACAACATGGTTAAAGTTCACATTATAAATAAATCACATATATTATTTATTTTAAATTGTTGCCTTTTCATATGTACTACTATTATGTAATTAAGTGCATTCAAAAACATATCACTCCCATTCTCCTTGGTATAAATTATATTGATGGACTATATTATTGTTGGAATTTTTGCCATTATTTTTATCAGTAATCAGCTGGCATCAACACTTGCAACATATGTATCACATATATCACATAGTTTTAGCTTTGTCAAAAATAAATATGATTTAAAACTTCAGTGAACTGTCGTAACATAAACATAAACACTTCTATATAGACTTGAATAGCATTACGTGCATATGTTAGTCTGATAATTGAGTGAGAGCTACAAAGAAATATTGGATCACTGGTAATACACAGTAATAAGTAAATTTTAAAACCGTGTTGACAATAAAATGTTATATCATAGAATATAGTTTTATTAAACATTGTTCAAAATATGCACTTACTTTTCTTTTGAGCGATGCACTATGTTATCATGCAGGGGAAGTTAAGGATGTGGTTAAAGTATCAAATACCATTTCAAATAATATACGACTAGACAATTTGAGGACTTAAAGTTAGAGATAATTATTCACACTGCATGCCTGTATGATAAACGTTCAAATTAATATTCATCCTCTTTAATCTTAGAATTGAGTGTAGATGAATACATCTTTTAAAAAAGGGATGATTTAAAATAAGTTAATAGGATATGCATTATAGTCATTCTTAAGGTTAAATAAAGTCATTAAGTAATCAATCTCAGCGCTTAGTAAAATGATCACTATCATTTTAAATGTATTTAAAACCAGTAAAAGAAGCTGGGAAGTCAGCCACTCAGTAGTTATGGACTCGGATTTCAGTTAAAAATGTAATCCCTTGTCGATCGTAAAAGCAAATTAATTTACGACCGTCGTTGTTGCCTTTTCAAGGCATGCTGCGTTGGATGTTGTTTTTAATTAAACTCCACATCCAGTCCCTTGAGTTTGGAATTTCATGCTTCCAAAGTCTTAATAATGTTCATGCATGCCAATATTGACAATAGAGAGTTTTTGCACATACGGTAAACGAATACGGTAAACGCTATACGCTATTTAAATAATGGCGGATTTAGGTAATTTCGCTGCTTGAATGTACAAAAGCTCGTTGAAAAGTGATCTATAGTAACTATTAGACACCATTCATACAGTTGAATTATCCTGTTTAATGTAATATACGTAAATTTGCCAACTTAAAAATAGCGTTTAGCGTTTACCGTAAGATTTACCGTATGTTGCAAAAACTCTCTATTAAAACCTCATTCTAGGATTGCTATTTTAACTAAAACAAATAAACAAGTAGTATCGGTTTATATTTTTACCACCTATACTTTATATAAAAAAATTATACATATATGTTTAATAAACGTACTGAACGATTTTTTTATTCACTATTTAACAATTATGTGGTATTTCTGATTTATATGAAACACAGATTGAAATATATTCTTTGTATCATTATGTAAATATGTAAGCTAATCTCTAAAAATTATAAGCCATTGAAATGGAAATTACTACTTAATGTCAGTATATGTCTAATCAGACTCTTCAAAATATATTATATTCATATCATATGTACAAAAATGGCAGAAAAATATAAAATCTAATATCTTAAATATTATTAACAAGTGCTTAAATTTTAAAATATATTAAAAAAACGCACATTCGTTTGGTTAAGCGAAAATATTGGTTTATTAGTTGAAATTTTTTATTTTATTTTATTTTAACAACAAAAGCTGTCTACTTACTATGTATATAAATATGGTTTGCCTTTGGACAAAGTGTAATAAAAATATCAAAGGGAATTGCCTAAATTGAAAAGTTAATAAAGAAATTTATTTATATTTAAATTAGTAATGTGTGCTAAATTAACAACGTTGTGCTAAATTAAATTAACAATTAGTTTTGCAATATTAAAAAAAAATATATTTACCGAGAGTATTGAATTGATTAGATTGATTTTTCACATTTCATATAATTTTACAAATATTTTTCTTGTCTTTTATATATTTATTTTTTAACAGTAACTCTATTTTTACATTATTTAATTTTTCTTATTTTACCTACAATGACAACCAGAGTTCATAAAAAAATACAAAAGAATATAATGAACTTAACAATGTAAAATAACATTAATGTTTATTCATTCCTTTTTAATTAAAACATTATTTTAGTTATTTAGTGCTGTTTCCTTGTTCTGAATGAAATCATCAATGGTGAACATACATTTTTATGGAATATATGTTAATTAACGTAATAACGATACAAAGAAAGTGTATCGTTACCTTTACTGTTGCATTTATGTGAGGATGCAGTCAGGGGTCGGATGTTTAGTCTTGCGGTGGCAGACAGCCAGGATATCCGACTGAGACCATTGTTGCGATTCACACAACATTAATGTTTATGTGACATTAATGTTTATTCATTCCTTTTTAATTAAAACATTATTTTAGTTATTTAGTGCTGTTTCCTTGTTCTGAATGAAATCACCAATGGTGAACATACATTTTTATGGAATATATGTTAATTAACGTAATAACGATACAAAGAAAGTGTATCGTTACCTTTACTGTTGCATTTATGTGAGGATGCAGTCAGGGGTCGGATGTTTAGTCTTGCGGTGGCAGACAGCCAGGATATCCGACTGAGACCATTGTTGCGATTATGATTGTAATTGTACTGGGTTCAACTCTTATAAATATCTTAATTAATTGGTCAAACACTTCACAATTATTTTTTTTTTTACTTCCAAAATACTTTTTATTAGACAAATATTATTAAATCGTTTTATTATTAAACTTTTTATTGGAAATTTAAAATTTGAAAATAATATATTTTAGAAATAAGCATACTTACTAAGCGACTAACGTCCAAGAAAGCTTATGATCAGCCTGTATCATGTTTTAGTATTATCTTGAATGATTAATGAAATCAAATGTTGGGGAGGGCATATATTTCCACAATTAATATGATTATAAAATAAAACAAAAAATGCATAATAAGAATAGTGGTTAAAAATGTAGACTTGATAACCGTCTCATTTTAAACGGTTAAATTGGCAATTCTTTTAAACAGTTAAAAATATTCTTCCATTTAGAAATTTGTATGTTTATTAAGTCTTAAAATATTTTTCAGAATAAGTGTTGTTTACCGTACAAAATATTCAAAACCATAATATGACCTATGTTTAAATGACGATGCCTGAGAAAATTCTGACCAATAAAAAAATTAAAAAAAATTAATGCTCCTAGGTTATATGCTACAAAATTTAAATCCAGGCCTACAGTAATAGCTTTCTCTCAAAGGAAAATTCCCTAAAACATGAAGAATTTCAATTTTTTTTACTTTTTAACATTGGATAAATATTTAAATGGCATAATTTTGCAAAATGGTACAATTTATATTATATTTATTATAAAATGGTACTGTGTTATTGTTTTATACGCAATTTTATTTTCTTTGTTGTCAAAAATCTATATAAAAAACTATTATAGCTTGCAACGTAACTGACAGATCGTTCAAAATCCTATTCAAGTGATTCATTCTTCAACTGTTCAAACAATTCATCCAACTGGCATCATTCTTATGTGTGAATCCAACCTATCCTCTGACATAATGGATGCTGAAATAGTTGGAGGCACCAGCTTCACGCTGCACAGGTGTGATAGATCTTTGAAGACTAGCAGCAAACAATCTGGAGGCGGTACCTTGATTGCTGTCAGCTACAGCTTACCCAATAAAAGATTCTATCCAAGCTTCGACATTGAATGTGTATTTGTTTTGCTATCCTTGGCATTTAATATTAATCTCCTACTGGCTTGTGCTTATATCCCACCCTCAAGTCCGTTTTCTATGTACCAGGATTTTGGTGATTCAGTGTCAGAGATTATCGAGCAGGCAAATTACCCAGATCAAATATTTATCTTCGGTGACTTCAATCTGCCTTACTTCGACTTAAATATTATTGCACCAAGTCCTCACAATCAAGCCGGAGAATACTTGCGCGCTATGTCGTCCTCCCACTCCCTTCACCAGGTGAATCATATTCGTAATCACAGAGGTGTGACACTCGACCTGATTTTCTGTACTGACCCTGACATTCAGGTCAAGAACCCAATCGATTGCCTAGTTGGTGTAGACTATCATCATCCCCCTCTTGCTGCTACTGTGTGCAACCCAGGAAACGTCGCTCTCACCAACTGTTATAAAGGCCACAATTTGTTGAAATGCGATCTTCCAGCTGTATTTACGTCAATCCAACACACTGATTTGAGCTTCGTGGATCAGCAGATTTCAATTGATGACAAGTTTGATCGCTTGGTGAGCATCTTGGAGGACACAACTCTTCGTGCTTGTCCCATGAAATGCTTTGGTACAACTAGTTTCCCTCAGTGGTTTTCTGGAGATCTGAAGAGACTCATAATTCAAAAGAATATTGCCCACAAGCGCTTCAAAATCAGTCTAGATCCAATACATTACTATGAATTTTCCAATCTACGTGACGCATGTAAAGTGCTGTCCCGTCAATGCCACAGCGAATACCTATCCAACGTCGCAAACAACATGTCCTCAAATCCTCGAGCATTTTGGGGCTTGGTGAAGGCACAAAGGAAATCTCCCGAAATCCCACCCGTTCTCTACCTTGATGGGAGTGAAGCCAAAGATTCTTCCTCTAAAAGTGAGCTCTTCTCTGTCTTCTTCAATTTGGTGTTCTCCCCTGCTTCATCACTTACTTCTACTACTCATTACCCAACCTCCGACTGTCTCCACTCCATTATGGTTGGCGAGGAGGAACTCAAGTGTAAATTGGAGAATCTGGACGTCAAAAAGGGAGCAGGGATTGACAACATACCACCTTCAGTCCTTCACTACTGCCGTGACCTTCTTATAAAACCCCTTCAAACCCTGTTTAATGAGTCTCTTGAAAAGGGAATCTTTCCCAAGGCACTGAAGCTTGGATACGTCATACCACTTCATAAATCTGGTGACCGCTCCAACATCAGGAATTATCGGCCGATAACCATCCTTCCTGTTATTGGGAAGGTTTTTGAGAGTGTTGTTGTGGACAGACTCAATGTGCATATCTCCCCAATCATCCACCCCTCTCAACATGGCTTTGTCCGTGGTAAATCGACTGTCTCCAACCTTTTGCTTTTTCAAGAGTACGTCTTGGCTGCTTTTCGCCTGGGCAAACAAGTTGATTCTGTTTATATAGACATGGCCAAGGCTTTCGATAAGGTCGACCATTCTGTACTCATATCAAAACTGGAGGGGTGTGGTGTGGCTGATCCCCGTCTATCATGGTTGGCTGACTACCTCCGTGACCGTCCACTCACAGTCAAGATTGGCCCCTCAGAATCAACCGTGTTCTCGCCGACATCTGGAGTTCCCCAAGGCTCCCTACTGGGTCCTTGCCTCTTTAACATTTTTATAAATGATCTTCTAGATGTGATCTCAGTGAACGCTCTGCAATTTGCCGACGATCTGAAAATATTCACCTCTATCTCTTCTTATGAGGACTCATGGAAGATTCAGCAGAGCCTGTCGGCAATTGAAGATTGGTGTGCTCTCAATGGAATGTCGGTCAACCCTACGAAATGTTCCCTTGTCATTTTCCACAGGATCAAATCTCCAAAGGAAAGTCCTTATTTTATCTCCGGCATACAGATTCCTAGGTCTCACAGCATAAAAGACCTGGGTGTTCATTTTGATGAAGAAATGGGGTTTTCTGTCCACCAGGATTATATCTGTAATCATGCCAGCAAGATGCTCGGTTCATATCAAGATTCACTAAAGGCATTAATAACCCAGCTGCACTTCGTTCTCTGTACTGCTCCTTTGTCAGACAAGTCGTCGAATACGCAAGCCCTGTGTGGTCTCCCTACACAGCTTCTGCGAGGGACAGACTGGAAGCTTTGCATCGGCGCTTCTTACGCTTGGTGGGCGTGCGTCTGGGCTTTGGCTACTTGGAGGCGCCGGTGGACGATCTCTCCAGGAATTTAAATCTCCCACTTTTGGTCCTGAGGCGTGACGTAGCTGGTGTTGTCTTCTTGATAAAGATCCTCAACGGCCTTGTGCAGTGTCCTGACCTCTTGGCTGAATTCAACATCAGAGTTCCATCAAACACAAGATCCCAGGAGCTTCTGAGTCGAGGGCACTACCACACCAACTACGACTACAACAGCCCCATAGCAAGATTCGTCAGGCTGGGAAACCGAGTGGCATCCGAATGTGACATTTTCTTCGACAAGATGCTGGTCATTCGAAGGCGGGCGCTGGACATTCTCTCCAGTTGAGACTCGCAGTTTAATTCAACCTACACTTTCCCTCCTATTGTTGTATTGTTGCAGTGTACATTTCTCATTTCTTGTTCACTTTGTTTTTTGTTCTAGTCACCACCACATTGTTGTATCTAGCTTTAAGTCTGCATGTTTATATTTATTATACATATATATATATATATATATATATTATATATATATATATATACATATACTGCTGTACATAGCTCTGTAATCTCTTGCATGTTTTTCACATATTTCGGTATTATTTGTCCATCTTGTTTGTACCCAAATTTGCACAATTGTTTCATATTCGCATGTAATTTTGTATTATTGTATTCTTTGTAAATTGGCTGCTTGCCGTTGGTAAATAAATAAATAAACTGGAATTAACATGCAATATGACGTTTCACGCAACACACATTGCATTCTCCATACAGACGGATTGTGACTAAGCAGAAGTATCATAAATACAATTTTAGAAGCACCAAAAATTTAATTCCAAATTAACACATCAAATTTAATAAAAATCGGAGGTTTATTTCATGTATTCATGTTGATAAATTACTCTCAGATGATGGACTTACATTATTAACCTCTGGCAATGAAAAGACAATTCTTTATCCTCTTACCAAAAAATGATTATATTACTAGATTGATTGTAGAAGATTAAATAACCGTTACTTCCAAAAAATGAAGTATTCAAAGTGAATCAAACGTTATTACAACATGCACTGTATTACAATATACACATGCACTCAATCATATGTAATATTCGTAAATGAATAAAAATTATTTGTAGTGGAGGAACTCTTCAATTCACGGGACTTTTGCATAATTATTTATTATTGAATAAACAATTGTTGAGATATTGTTATATTTCCAAGCAACTTTATATTTTATTTTCTGTGCATAAACCAGGATATAAGTTGATTTAAAATGTACTACACCAATTAGTTATACAAAAAAAAAAAAGATCTATTTTCTTTCGAGCACCATTCAGAAACAGGACGTCTGAGGGTGGTGGGGGTGGGCTTATTGGAAAGAAAATTTTATGCCATTTCAGTAGTCATGGAGTAGTGGTCCCATAACCTACATGTTTACATCAGGCAGGTTTAGTAACGAAGCAATATTGGATATTCAATATTGAAGCAAACATTTGGATATTGAAAGATGTATTGAAAAATGTGCAGTACGACAAGATATTACTACAGATTTCCCAACTACGATCATGAAATGTACCCAAGAAATGAAAGAAGATATGAAATGTAAAGAAATAAAGAAGAAACTCGAAGAAAATAGCGCCCTTGCATTGAAAGCTGACAAAAGTAATGCCATAGTAATAATGGACCGAAATGACTACATTAAGAAGACAGAAGATTTTATTCGAGAAAACAATTTTAAGGAATTGAAGAAAGACCCTACAGAAAAATACCAGAGAGTGTTATCAGATGTCGTGAAGAAGTGTGATAGAGTAATTTCTGAAGAATGTAGACCTCGAATGAATATTTTAAATTCAAAAGCACCTGTTATGAAAGGAATTCCAAAAATCCACAAGAAGAATGTACCAATTAGACCTCTAGTGAACTTTAAATCAGCACCAACATACAATGTTTCTAAGATGCTCTCAAATATTTTGTTCAATGATCTGGAGCTAGAATACAGACACAATGTAAAAAATAGTTATGAATTTGTTGATAAAGTCACGAATGTTGATATTACCAAAGATAGTAGATTAGTATCCTTTGATATTTCGAATTTATACACTAATGTACCGGTGAATGAAACAATAAATCTTGTTAAATGTAGATTAGAAAACAATGGATTGGAAAAAACGTATGTTAACCAACTTGTTATGTTACTGAAGACTGTACTGGACCAGAATTATTTCAGATTCAACAACAAATTCTACAGCCAATCAGATGGCCTAACAATGGGAAGTCCACTCTCTGCAATAATGTCAGAAGTATTTTTGCAACATCATGAAGATATTATTTTGGAACAATTGAAGATGAACCACGATATCCAGTTATATATAAGATATGTAGATGACGTAATAATTATTTTCAACGAGAAGAAAGAAGAAGAAGCAGAGGACATGTTGAAATTATTAAACAGCCACCATGGAAATCTGACATTCACGAATGAATATGAAGAAGACGGAAAACTCAATTACTTAGACTTGACAGTAATAAGAAGAGAGAACAAACTGGAGTTCACCATCTACAGGAAACCGACACAGACAGACACAACCATTAATAATAAATCCGTACATCCATTAAGCCACAAGGCTGCTGCATTCAGTTCAATGTTATATAGAGCATACAAGATCCCTTTAAGTGAATCCAGCCGCAAAGAAGAAATAGCAACCATCAAAAGTATTGCACGAGCCAATGGATACCGTACTAGCCTCATAGACGAAATGGAAAATAAAATCTTAAGGAAAATAAAGAACCAGAATCGACTCTACAGCCAGACCACACTGAAAAATGACGAAGACAAATCTACTAGATTCACTGTATTTAACTACACTGGAAACGTAACACAAAAGATCGCTAATAAATTCAAGAAAAACGGAGTTTCTGTTGCCTTCAAAACACAAAACACCATGAGTGGACTGCTATACCCCAAGATTTCCACTATTTCTGTGTTCCATTACCAGAACAGACTTTTTAAAGTGGTTTCATTTGAATCTTTTTCCTACTGCGGAACACAGAGACCCTGTAATTCCTTGTGAAACGACGGGCATTGGTAAAGTATCAGTGGTTTTGGAAGGCGAAAGTCAGGACAAATCAGTAACTCCAAATGTAGTTAAAAAAACAAATGATGATAAATGGACTCTTGTCAAATCAAACAAATCGTTAAATGTTAAGAATGTATGTTCTAGTTCAGAGTTAAAGAATAACATTGAATGTAAAAATAGTTTTACCATTTTAAGTAATCTAGACAATATTGAAACTGGGGAAATTATTGTGAAAAACAATTCCGGTAGTTGGAAAACATCAAATCAAAATAACTATAAATGCAAATCCAAGTCCAAAACTAAAGGAGAGAGCGAACTCGTATGTAAGACAAATTGTACTGTTTTAAGTCCGAAGGCTGTCAAGAAAAAAAGACAGTCTCCGTTGTCCTGTAATAATGACATTGTAAATGATGTAAGTCACCCAGGAAGGAGTAGAGTTTTACTGATAGGAGATTCGATGATTTGCTTTGCAAGCGAAGATAGTTATAAGAAAGGGGCATTAGTTGAGTGTTGTCCTGGTGGTAGAATACAGGATGTTAAGTCTAGACTGCTTAAATACACAGGTTATGATTTGTCAGTAATATACTTTCATGTCGGTACTAACAATCTCAAGAAGGGGTACCGGGGGAGAGCAGGATACAACGGTGGGCACTGAAAGCGGGAGGCACTCCATGCAATGGCTGACTTGTTGTTCACTGCAAAAACTAAATTTTCTAAGTCTAGAATTTTTGTGAACAGCATCATAATAAGGTCTGATTTATCTTATAAATCTCTCTATGATTTCAATGAGCAGTTAGAATTAATGTGCAGCAATTTTGGTGTTTCGTTTGTGGAGTCAAACTGTCGTGTTGGTAGAAAGCATCTTGCTAAGGATGGCAGGCATCTCAGCAGAAAAGGCAACTCTTTGTTGGGCATGCTATTCAGTGAGATAATTGACTGGGCTTTGAATGCTAGTGCAGAGAACGATTCAAACTGTAGTCCAAAAAATCATGTAGAACAAGATAACCAAGAGGATGGAATAATACATTCTGAGCAGAATAACTCATCAATGAACTCGGGAAACTTAAGTGTCGAGAGGGTAGGAGACGTTATTTAAAATTGGCACACATTAACATGCGTTCGCTGGGTACTGGTTTCGATGAAATGTGCGCTTTGGTAAAAGACTTTGAGATCGATTTGATTGGGGTATCAGAAACTTGGTTATCTTTAAACACCCCCTCAAACACTTATGAAATGTCTGGTTTCACTTTTATAAGATCAGATCGTGTGGTTGATAATCCTGGTATGGGCCAGGCTGGTGGAGGAGTTGCTATATACATAAGAGATTGCATTCAATTTACTCAGTACAATTTAAATAACGTTGACCAACACATTGAACACATTTCTATTATTGCCCGAATGGGGTGTGAAAGACTTGGCATATGCATTGTTTACAGACCTCCTGATACAAATTATACTGCCTTGGAGTCTTTGTTTCACGCTGCATTTGTTGACATGGCTATTGAAGTCGATAAAGTTATAGTTTTGGGTGATATAAATATAGACCTCCTTTCAGATAATCGCTGTGATGTAAAATTTATGAGGCGGCTCTTGCATTCGACGAACACCGTTCAACTTATAAACGAGCCTACTAGAGTCACTAGCGAATCTGCCTCTCTCATAGACCACATTATTGTTGAAAACTCAACGAAACTAAAACGATTTGGTGTTATTGACGCTTCAAATGTAAGGGATTACAGAGGCAAGAAAATAACAGATCATAAAATGATTTATGGTTGTGTTAACATCGTTAAACGGAAAAATAAAGTACAAATGGTATCATATAGAGATTTTTCAAAGTTCAAAATAGACAAGGCTTTAAGAGACGTGTCAGCAGTAGACTGGGAAAGTGTCACTCAGATTTCAGATGTGAATGAAATTGAAGAGTTTATTTCTTGTAATATAAGGCGCATTTATGATAGGCACGCACCTATAGTACAAAAACGAGTTTCAAAGAACAAGGCACCTTGGAGAACGCTTGAGATTGATAGTCTTGTCAAAGAGAAAAATCGTTTGAGACGAAAATATTGGAAATATGAACAACCTTGTGACTGGGAAGAATATAAAAATACAAGAAACAAATTAAACCTTTTAGTGTGGAAAGCAAAAAGATCATATTACACGACATCCATAAGTAATTCAAAAAGCCCTAAAGAATTTTGGTCACTTATGCGCAGATGTAATGTATTGAACGGGCAAGAAAAACATAGCTTCTCATCCCTAAACATAGATTACATAAATAAGTATTTTGTTGGAATGGGGTCACAAATTGAGCCAGAAAAAAGTCTTATAAACTATTATAAGAATAATAAGAAAGATGGTATTAAGAGTTTTTGTCTTAAAACTGTAACAGAAGTAGAGGTCAAGTCAGCATTGAACAGCATAAGATCAAGAGCAATTGGCTGTGATAACATTGATATTTTTATGATAAAGTCTATGAGCCCCTACTGCCTGTCAGCAATTACTCATTTAATAAATCAATCATTTAAAAGAGAATGTTTTCCCGATGCTTGGAAACGAAGTGTAGTGATGCCCTTGCCAAAAATTAAAAACCCGTCTAATGTTGAACACTTAAGGCATATATCCATATTGCCGGCATTATCTAAAGTTGTGGAAAAACGTGTTGTTAAGCAGATAACCGAATTTATAGAAAAAGAAAATGTTCTGCCAAAGCAGCAGTCAGCTTTCGGCAAAAATTTCAGTACTTGCACTGCTCTTTTAAACCTTTTTAGTGATCTTTTTGAAGCAAAAGATAAGAATCGATGCAGCTCGTTAGTTATGCTTGACTATTCTCAAGCGTTCGATTCTATATCTCATGAATTATTATTGGCGAAACTCAATTATTATGGATTTGATAGTAGCGCACTGAATTGGATAAGATCATATATTGGAAACAGGACTCAAGTAACTAAAATAAAAACCCAATTTTCAGAACCGATGGCAAAAGATAGGGGTATTCCACAGGGCTCCTGCTTGGGGCCAATATTTTATAATATTTACGCTGCAGATATAACAAAGGTTATAACGAATTCCAAGTTACACTTATATGCAGATGACTGTCAGATCCATTTTACATATGAGAAACCATCCTACATTAAGGCTTTTGACATCATTAACGACCAACTGAAAGCTGTTTCAGTCTGGTCAGCAAATCATGGCCTGAAATTAAACGCAAACAAGTGTGAAGTCCTGCATGTAGCACCTCAAAGCATTCTATGTGAAATGAAGTCAGGCAAATGTGGTTTACTTACTTACTTACTTACTTACTTACGAAGCGTCGTCCCGTAGACCACTCACTTGCGGCATGGGATCAGTCAAAATCCCATGCCGAAATCATAACCGAATGCATAACTTTTTCATAATATACTCTATCGACGGTTGCATAGAAATTGATGGTATTAGCCTTCCGGTCCTCAATAAGGTGAAGACACTTGGTGTGGTCTTGGACGAAGACCTGACACTCTCTCACCATGTAAACTTGAAGTGTCAGCAAGCCTTGGGCCGCTTACGAGGACTCTATAGGTTGAAAGAATTTTTACCGGAGGAGGCCAAGTTAAAGCTTGTTAGGGCCTTAGTACTATCAGCCTTTGAGTATTGCTTCGCAGCATATGGTAATAGTATTTCTAAAGGCGATCTTAACAAAATAGAAAAAATGCAAAATTCGGCCCTGAGATTTGTGTATGGTACCAAAAGATCAGACCATATTACGCCTTACAGAGAAGCTGCGCAGAGAATGACAGTAGGTAAAATATGTAACCTTTTCACCTGCTCGTTAATATAAAAAAATCTAAAGAACAAACAGCCTGCGTACCTTAGCGAGAGACTGCTAGCTCGGCGGGATGTCTCTGGGCGCACAACGAGACACAATGAGTTGCTGCACTTCCCAAGAGTTAATCGCGAATTGGGTAGGAAAGCATTTTCCTATTTTGGCCCAGTTTTGTATAATGCTCTCCCCAGCCATATTAAACAGGCAAGGACAATATTTAGTTTTAAATCAAAGCTGAAAGAATTTTTTAATCAGTAAATGTGAGCTATTATTTGCTTTTAGTTAAGTTAGTATTTATAGTTTTTTATTGTAATCAAATTCATTGTAGACAAGAGTTATTCTGAAAAAACAGCCATATTGTCTGAGAAGCGCTTGCTAAATAAAGACCTTTTTATTTATTTATTTATTTATTTATTATTTATTGAAGATAATAACCAATTCAACCACGCCGGTATTTACAAAATCAGCTGTGAAGATTGCGACAAATTCTACGTTGGACAAACCGTTAATTTTATAAAAAGAATCAAGAACCACATATCGGCATGGAAGAACAACAAACCGGAAAGATCAAATGTAGCAAAACACCTTTTAGAAAATGGCCACTCCTTAAATACCATAGAAGAAAACCTGCAAATAATCAAGACTTGTAGGAAAGGAAACACAATGAACGCATGGGAAGAATTATATATATTTAAAGAAAAATGTAAAAACAGGGACAAGTTGATAAACGAACAAGTGAACTTCGATTCCGGCGGAACCTACCAGAATATATTCCCGAACATCCGGTAGCCAATAAGATTTAAGCATGGACACCATCTTGTTTCCCGGAACTTCCTCCGCCAATAGTATTTCAGCAAAGACGCCATCTTGATTCTCTCAGTCTCTGATTGGGCCTGATGATGACCGGTGTGACTGGTCGAAATCGATCGCCATTATAAGATCTTTTATGTATATTTACCGTCTGTAAACATTTACAGTATAAGTGTAAATATATCGAGTAGTGTTGGAAGACGTTTTATTATTTCAACATGAAAATTTAAATTACTGTACACAAATAGGTACTTGTGTTCATTTCGCTTTCTATTCTATGAAATAAATAAGATATGATAATAGAATAGAATAGAATAGAATAGAATATGCTTTATTGTCTTTAGGTACATAGTTAGTACAATGGACAAGGTCAGAAATACAGATAACTTAAAAGCTACTGAGTCACGTTATTTTATCAACAATAAGTTGGCATTATAGAAAAAAAAAAAAAAAACAAAACAAAAAAACAACTGACCTTACATTTAAATTAAATTTGATTGGCAGTGAGATGAAAGTTTAAAGAAAATAAAATTTAAAATATTACAATTAAATAAAACAATAAAGGCTCAATGAGACAAAAAACAATGAACAAGATGTCAACAAGTAAAATAAACATCTGAAGTTTTCAACAGGTATAAAATAAATTAAAACAGATAAAATATAGAAAGATAACAAATAGGCCTAAGTCAGACTAAAAGTGAACATATATATATATTAATTGTTTAAAAAGTATAAAAATAAAATTATCACAGAGTTCAATTAAAAGCTAATATCACAGGTTCTCAGGTCAAAAAACTCCTCAAGGGAATAAAACGGATTCAACAGAAGCCAGTCATGCAACTTAACTAATTTAGACTTGAAAGAGGGTTCACTCATGTTGTGCCTAACCTTATTGTAGACCCTTAATCCTACTGAAACATGACTTTTTATTGACTTAGAAAGTCTGACAAACTCATAATCTAGTGCATTTCTATTTCGAGTATTGTGGTCATGAACGTTACTTCTACATGTAAACTCATTTAGGTGGTCCAATACATACTTTACCAACTCAAAAATATACAGATTAACCAGTGTCAATATCTTAAATTCAATAAATACAGGTTTGCAATGATATCTACTACTACATTGTTTCATAACTCTAATGGCACGTTTCTGCAATACAAGAATTTCATTATTTCTAGAACAGTTTCCCCATAAAACCAGGCCATAGTTTATTATAGATTGGAAGTATGAAAAATAAACCATCCTTAAACAATCCACTGTGACATGTTTTACAAGTCGTCTTAACAGAAAAATAACAGAAGATAATTTCTTTGAGATAAAATCAATATGGTAACACCACGTTAACTTAACATCCACAGATATACCAAGAAATTTAACATATTCAGTTTCTGACACATTTTCCATATCTGTGGGCCTTAGACTAAAAGTAAGATGTTGAGTTTTTGAATTGTTCAAGAGGAGACCATTCGCTTTGAACCACAATGCTGCCTGATCCAAGGTGTCGTTAACAATTGAATTGAGTTGCCCCAAGTTATTACTTACATTAACGAGAGTAGTATCGTCTGCATACATATAACATTTAGAGTTAACATTACTGGGAAGATCATTTACCATGATAAGAAACAGGGTAGGCCCTAGCACGGAACCCTGAGGGACTCCATACTTTATTGGTAAAAAGGAGGAATTCCCCTCATTAGTACTAACAAACTGCTCTCGGTTTTCCAAGTAGGATTTGAAAAACTTAAGGCTCTGACCCTTCACACCATAGAAATCCAGCTTATCTAGCAGTATTTTATGGTCTATGCAATCGAAGGCCTTGCTCAGGTCACAAAAGGTGGTCTGAGCAAAGGCCCTAGTCTCAAATGTATTAAGAACCTCCTGAACAAGAGAATCAACAGCTTGTGTGGTCGATCGACCCTTTCTGAAACCATATTGGGACCCTGAAAACAGCCCAGCAGATTCTAAGTATGCACAGAATTGATTGCATACTATGCACTCATAAATCTTTTAAGATAGGACTTGAAGAAAATGTAGTGTCAACAGTGCTAGATGCTAACTTTTGGCCTGTTGGCACCTTAGTTAAAGAGTATGTCCCCGTCAAGAGACGTCCCATCTCAAAGAATGGGGCTTCACCTGTTTTTTTACCGAACATGAAGAAAAATCAAGTTTGAACACTAGGCCTAGGCCTAATGTACTTGTGAACCGTGATAGGGAATCTAGTGATAGGAATCTTAGTTTAATGTTCCTTAATATTCAGGGTCTTAGGGATAAGGTAGAAATTTTACAGGAGTTCATTCATGCACATGCATATGATCTCATCTGCTTATGTGAACAATGGTTGAAGGAGGAGGAGCTAAAATACAATGTTGTTGAAGGTTATTATCTGGGATGTAATTTTAGTAGGTCTAATATTTCAAGAGGGGGTGTATGTATCTTCGTTAAAAATAATGTAGCATGTACTAAACTTGATCTTGATTGGTTGAATTCAGAGTTAAATTTTGAAATTTCAGGAATAGTTGTGCAATGTTTTAAAACCGTTGTCTTTTCAATATATAGATCACCTGATGGCTCTGTTAATATATTTCTGGAAAGTTTACTTAGACTACTGGGTTATGTTGAAAAGTATCAAGGATATCAGATATTAATTGGTGGGGATGTAAATGCAGAATTTGACATCACCACTGTCAAAAGTAGTGTGAATGAGTTTTGCATTTTGCAAAAGTAGTGTGAATGAACACTAACATTTACATTTGCATGACAAATGGTTAGTGTTAGAATACTGACAGATAATTATTATTTTTCTTTGTCTAGAACGGTTACAAAGTAAAATATATTACTGCAGTAAACCTATGCCCAACCAACTAATCATTTTTTACAATGTTTATTTGGATATGATCACTTGATATCTAATTGTATATAGATTCATAATGTTCCCACTCATATTCACACGTTTTATTTTGTTAAAAATATAACATAGCATTCATTTCCTCTTATTACATAAAAAATGTACATTTAGAGCTTGCAAGGATGGTAAGATATGGATTATTTTCATGGAATGTAAATATAAATTAACACAAATTTATAGATTTTTAATTGTTTGTTTAGCCACTATGGAATACTAAATTCTTAGTAATATTGAAGTCACCTTTTTTATATTTTTTTATAATTAGTCTGCTGCAGTTGAAAAGTACAAATTTTTATCGCTAAAATGTACATTTTTCAGATTTTCTGTGACGTGAAAACTCATTGGCTCAAAGAAACCTTCTAACTTTAAATTTTCTAATAAACTTTGAATTCAAGAAAAAAATTTAGCTGCACTATAGAATCCTCATAACAATTGACCCCTTTTCGGCATGTAATTGAGAGAACAAAGACGCCCACTTGTACACTCTGTTTCTCTTTGACCTGCGTCGCATAAAGTTCTTTCTGTTATGATCAACTTCAACTTCAAAGGTTTGATCTATTTTTGCTTTGGCCTATTTGCATTTTGGATAAAAATTAATTTAGTCAAAGCTTTTTTTTAATAATACAATTTAATTAAATTAATGAATATTATTTGTAGTAACTATAAATTTAAATTTTACAATCTTAAAGGAAAATACAATCAATTACTCAATATACGTATAACTAATTCGTTTAATATTCTGTTTTTATTACTATTATTTTAAATTTTTTAAAAATGTTTTTTTTTATATCTTCTACAAGAAAACTGTAATGTAACTATTCATGTGTTGATCACTAACATTTGTTTGAAATCTATTATATGAATGTTTATGATGTCAATTAAATATAATACCACCTCATTTACACAAAGGATTTTACCCATAAAATATTGAGTTTTAATTATTTTACAAACTCCATGGCAGCCATTTTTGCATAATTTGTTTTAGCATAATTGTTGATATTGATTATTGTGTTGATATTGAATTCGCCGCCAATCCGAATCGGTTTGGGTTTTTACCCTATGGGTTATGTTATGGGTTTTACCCTACCCATCGACTTTAACCAATGGATGCAAAAATCGAGCCAAAGCAGCAACCTAAGATCAATTTGGGCAAACCCGGTTGTCAGTCGAGGGCGAGAGGTTCTAAGGCTCAGGGAGATTAGTAAGCGTTACTATGAGATTAATAACCCATAGGAAGGGGCGAACAATAAATAAATGATATTTGCTAAAAAATATATAAAAATAAATAATAATATAAAATAAACTCCATAATGATACTTAATTATTGTAAAAAGAGTGTTCTAAATCCTTATTAAGATTAAACACCTGTTTTAAACCCAAACATTTAACTATTAAAACAATGCTAATCGTTAACATATGAGATTAATATACAGGGTCTTGCTGCAAAACTCAGGATTCCTAAAGTCAAATACAGACTTTAGAAAACAAATGAAAACGTAACGTGTTGATGGTGATATGAAGCGATAGAGGTGGCGGCGGACCTGGCGAGGCGTAGGCAGGTCTCATCTCACGCGGGTCACGTCGCCTCCTCATTACATTCAGCCGCTTTCCAGCTTTGTTGCCCGTTACAGCTTAATTGTATAGCCAAAGTGGTTTCTTCCGTAAAATGTACCAATTGGTTTTTTTTCTTTTCTTTGAAAACGTTGCCTAAACTTAATTTACTTTGATTATTGATTCATGAGTATTCAAGTAAATCCCCCCCCATCGCAGCAGATCTGCGTACTCAGTAAATTTACAAATTAGTAATACTATTTTTGACAAAATGAATCTGTAAACAAAATTTTATCATGTGATCATAACAAGGAAATAAATGACTATTCTCGATAGGATAAATATAGGGAAAGAGTAGGCAGATATGTTGCCATGGGCAACACTGGAATTAGGTATTTTTAGCATAATAAATTTTAATTCAACCATATGAAGAAATGTACTAAGTTATATCTATATAATTTTGATGAATATTACTTTTGGCCCCTGGGTACGTCAAAACGAAAAGGTACCATGGTCCCGGGCTTACCATGAGGCCTACGGTAATAGCTTTCTCTCAATGGGAAATTCCCTAAAACATGAAGAATTTCGAATGATTTTTTTTTTTTTTTACTTTTTAACATTGGATAAATATTTAATAATTATTATAAAAATAATTTCAATAGATTAGAATAAGAAAAGTGATGAGAGCTCATTGTCCAAAATTAAAAATTAGGTAAATGAAGTTAAATGAAAGTCTTGCAATATCAAATACAAAACTGTCTTAAAGAGGAAAATATATAACAATATTTTTGGTGCTTTAAATAAACAAAGTAACGTTCACTAAATATGTTCTAAGTTACAAAATATGTCAAAGAAACTATATGTCATTTATTTTAAAATTTAACCCACGATTAAAAATGACAATCATAAAATATTTACGATTTTGTTTATTATTTACTACTATTATTTAAAAGGTTTTAACGATATTTAAAGTAGTTTTGATGTTCAACCATACAAACATTAAAATTTAAACAAACTCATACTCTCTTTACAATTTTAGACACCTTTTTAAGTGGCTTTTATTGTTACATTTATAAAACTAGATATTTTCGACATGAGCTATTCAAATCCCTTGTGATTATTTTCAGATGTTTTAGTTATTAACCTATTCTCAAGAAATTATCCAGAGGGCTTAGATCTGTTGATCTCGGATGGGTAAAATTATTTTGTCAATGTTCATATTTCACCAAAAAAATTTATCAAAGGAAGGAAATATTTCCTTTGGGAATATGTTAAGAGTGAGTCATTTGAAAAACTCATAGTATATTAAAGACCTTTGGAACAAATTTAAAAGTGAAATAACAAGAGATACTACGGAAAAAGGTTTTTAGAATTAATTTATGACACCAGGACATTGATAAAATATTAAACCGGCCGGTTGTATTGCCAGAAATAAATAAAATTAAAAATCTCTTAGTAATAGTACTAAATATAAATAACGATAAATGTAATTTATTTCAAATCATGGGTTGCATTTTAAAATAATCACTGTGTAGTTAAAAATACAGCCCATAAGATGAGTAAATTGAAACAAAACAGTGGAGAGCTAAAATAGAAAATTATAAAATATATGAGTACTAATGAAGGTTTAAAAACGAGATCCCCCATTACCTGTCAGATCAAGTTCCTAGAAGTGAAGAGCAAACTGTTTGCAATATTCAATAATATATTTCTTGCATGCATAATGCTATTTGAAATAAAAACAAGTTTTCATGATTTTATAATTTCCTGATTTGATAAAGTGTTGATATTGAAGTAGTTCAATTAAGCACATGGTTAAAACCCACTTTTCATTTTCAATAGGCCTATTAGTTTATTAATCCTAAATATGTTTGTTCATAATTATTTATTTTTATTATAAATAATTATTGATATTTAATTTACTAGAAAACATTTATAACATTTTACACTTCACTTAAAATTATTGATTGACAATATAATGAAATATTTGTATTTTACATGTAGCAAACATTGAAAATTAGGTAGTAAATTATATCCCTCTAACTTATTAAAATGGAGATTCTTTTTTGGCAATGTTACATTTTGTTATTTCCGTGGCTATAATCTTAGTTATTGATATTTAGAAACAATTTTAATAATGAGTTATAACTACAGTTCGTTGCTGAACCCTTTAGTTGGAATTACTCAGCGCTAGCTATTCTTTTTCAGGAAATAATTACAATAACTATTCGTTGGTAATAATTGATTTCTCGATAAAACCACAAAGAAATTAGTAAATACTATAATTTAATATTTATTATAATTTTTGTCTATAATATTTGGGCTTAAGTATCTTACGATTATTTGTAATGTATCACGAACAATTTAAAATTGAGAAAACAATAATCTGGTATACACCATATAAGGTCTGTATAAATATATTTTTTTTATTTACCTGTTAAAATTATTGATGTACAGTTTAATGGTGATACTGGCAAGCTACATCTACGCCAACCCACTAAATGTTTTAGCAAATGATATTATTCATGAAAGTACCATTAAAACCATAATCAAAATGTATGTTGGATATTTTTAATAACAAAATAACAAATACAAAAACAAAATAACCGGTTAAAGATAAAGTCTGTATGATTTATTTTATTTTACGGTATTCTAACGTGAACCAGGACTTCGACGATGGAACCTTTTGTTGTACAGAAGTAGACGATATTTATGTTATCGCGGCCGTCCACACAGTTTGCATCGCGCCGCCGCCGCGCCGCGCCGGTGTCCCCCAGGGCCCGAGATTGTGAGCTGCTGCGGGGACACCGACGACAATTTATGATGCACCTGCAAAATAACTCTATCCTTTGCTGAAAAACATTATACAAAATTCTACTGATTAATATTACATAAATTGTGTTGTTAGAAAACTAATATTTTGATGTTATACGATAATATAGTGAGTATATTTTTAAACTACTAATAAACCAAAATATATGCGTCTATTTCGATATATTAAGACTTTTATACTCCTTATATATTTTTTTTATATTTTGTGTTATACCTTTGATGCATTTTCCTTGATATTAATATTATAAGTGTGCAATATATAATATACAATACGAAACAGTAATAAAATATAAGAAATCTAAAATTACATAAATTATTTCATAAAGAGGTGGCTTGGCATATTGTGCAAACTACAATTATTTACATTCTTTCAGTGGCCTTGTTCTACTATCCTTGTTCTAGTATCCTGTTAGATTCTACTCTCGCCTTGTTCACTATCTTTAAAGTTCTGGTTTTAATTTTATTCACCACTAACAAATTTATCTTAAAAAAGTACCCTAAAATAATGAAGAAATCGAGTTCGCTGAAAAGGGATACTACAATAATTTATACTGCACAATGATAGTAACGTGCCATTTGTTAGTCTGTTTAAAACCATGAAAGGAGTATATGCAAAATGGGCCCTTGTAATAATTGTAAAACCGAAAGGTAATATTAATATTTATTATTGTTTACCACAAGAGTTGATAAAAGGCATACGTTTAATTCATTTTTGTATAACTAATTTAGATAAATTTAATTTTCACTTTATCGTTCACTATACTTAAAATAAGAAATCAAAAAACAGTATGTTGAAAAATATTGTAGATTATGATTTAAAACGATCATCTAGAAAAATGTATTTTTTCAATCTATTATACCTGTTAACATCCGACAAACAGACAACAGTTTGTTTTCCTGCTAGCATGAGAGTTTCAGTATTGATCGTATACACAGAGCCTATCAGGTAAATGTTTACGTGTGTGGGATTAAGTGGATATCGTTATGCATTAAACGTATCAACATCCGTATATATGTGAAGCTCAGTACTTCCTTAAAGCAAACTCTAGTAATTAAGTAGCATTTGAAATTACGTTTAATTTACTAAAAATAATTTTTATTCTAAAAAATATTGGAGTAACAATGAGTAATATATAGTTTTAGTCAATGGACTAATGATGAGAAATTTGTAAATTTACTTGAAATAATGAAAATTTACGAATTAAAACAAAATATTGTTATGTCATAAAATATGAAAAATTTAATTCCTCAGAAGATGACTATATAATAAAGTGCATGTGTATAAAATATAAAATAAATATAATAATAATCTTACAAAGACAATTAATGTTATTTTAATATTCCAAAGAATTCAAATTTTCTTCATAAAAACAAATTTGTTAGATTTTACTTGGATTCGGATTATCCTGCGCCGAATAAAATCCTGTAGATGTGCGCAAAATAATTAAAAGTGATCGCCTTTCTAAACTGAAAGGCAATGTCAAACTTATACCCTTATCAAAAATTAATTGCTTACTACCGTCTCTTCTTCTAATTTTAAATTCTGTTGTTAATTATGTAATGTTATGATTTCAACTCAGCACTTTTAATGAGTACAGGACATATTCATTATTCATCATCTTCATTAGTAATTATTTTCAGAAATATTATGGGAGGATACAGGACTGATATACTAAACAATTTTAATAATTAATAATTATTAAAATTTAATAATTAATAATTATTAATTAATTATTAATTAATAAATTTAATTAGTATTTATAATTAGTATTAATTTAATAATTAAGTAATTATTAATTATAATTTAATAATTACTTACTCCCCTTGAAATTGGACAACCTGTGTGACTTCGATCAAAAATACTTAGAAATAACTTCTTTTTTTTATTATTTGTGTGTGTGTGATTACCGTTTTATTTTTTATAAGTAATAAAAAGCCTGTTTTCACATTTTTTTTTAGTTTGCATCATACAAAGGGCTTAGCATGACTTTTGTACCATCTTTTCTGCTATATTAATATCACTTACGACATTAATTAATGATTGTGCTTGAGGAAGTATTTCCGTTTCATAAATCATCTATTAAAAATTTTACGCATTTTATAACCGGTTTTTGACCGTTAAAGAAGACAAGCCTGTGTTACCTCACGTCAAACTTTCTGATCGTCATTAATTCACCGGAGAAAAGGCACAGTAAAACAAAAAAAGATTAATAATATCATGACGAGAAACTTTATTTAAACCGTTCCTCTTCTGGATAAGCTACTAAAATTTGTACACTCGTGATGAATTTTGAAACATTTTAGGAAATTATTGTTCCAAAGAAATTGTGGCACACTTAATTTATTTTGTTTTTATTTTACAACACATTTATTAGCAATGACATACATGAATAAATTTATAAAATATATAAAATCTGTCTTTAAAAGTAAAAAGTGTAGTTTGAAATAAAAGGAATCCCTCACATGCTTTTCCTCACAAAGCTTTTCATATATGTAAAGGTTTATAGCGTTGAATAACTTTATCTCTAAAAATGTTATATTGCGACTTTTTTTTCAATTGACAAAGTACTATAAGTATGTTGACTATAGGGCTTAGTAATAATATATTGCAAATCCCTCTGCTGTTGTGAGCATACGTAACTAATATATTTACAATAGGAAAGACGTTTTTACGTATGCTTTGTAAAGCTTATAAGTCTTCATTGTTAATTTAAAAATGATAAAAATGATAAATTCTGGATTAGAAATTCTGGACATTTGATTTTCTTGGGATATTTGCAGTAAATACAAAGCTTTCAGGGGGAAAAATTTGTTTTATTATTTTATACAAAGGTTTAACTGCATTCATAATAATAATACTTTTAAAAAGATTTTCGTGAATTAAATATTCAATAGTCACTTGAATAGGTAAGTCAATAAATTAGTAAAATAACACTACAGTAAGATGCAATTATAACAGAATAAAATTTTAAGCCTATGAATATGAATTGAACTTAGCAGAATCAGACAGCATTTTTTTTTTAATTTTTTATTGAATTTTATAAAAAGTTGTTTGGAACAATTTTATTGCTTTATGATCTTTACAACATTTGATTATTTTTAAAAACTTTCTCTATCATTGCTTTAGAAAACAAAAATTTTTTTATTTGTTTTTAAATACTATTACAGACGTGCAGACGGGGTTTTGGCGATAAGCTAAATTTGCGTAACATATAATAAAATTCAATTGAACTCAATTTATTTTATACATAACCCTCTTTACTTCACTAAATAATGATATGTCAACATCCACAGCAAATACACAGTTTTTTTTTTTTTTTTTTTGCACCTTAATTTATTTAAAACTTAAATATAATTGATTTAATATATACAAAATTTATTATTAAATTTCACATGTGCTCTTCAATGAAAAGACGAACAGGAAAACTATCAATGCTTTACATCGCATTTTACATAAAAATAACAATTAATGCCTTAAAATGAATTATTTGAAACATTGGCACATTCAAGAAAAATCATCTTAAAGTTTACAATAGGACAATATATATTATAAAAATTATAAATTATCATTAGGCTACTTACCATTTTAACGAGCAGGCATTTCAATTAGGGGAAACAGTTACAAAGTGAAGAAAATAAGCTGAAATTAAAATTAACAAACTGTCATATATTTTTGTTTTACTCAGCACTAGTGCACACCAGGTAAAACTGAATTGTCATGTATAGCCAACTCCAATTACCTCTTGCTTTGTAATAATAGTAAAAAATATGTTAATATTATTTTTTTATGTAAAATATTATGAAATAATGAAATGTATATTACTATAATCAGCGCAAATAAATGCGTAAAATATTTACAATTTAATACATTATAGCTTTCAAAAGGTTCATTTAGTTTTTTGTAATTGATAAGAGATCTTTATTGAGATAGACAGCATGATTCTAATTATATACTCCCGAATGTGTAACTGACTCATCGGGGTATCAGAAAATGTCGGTAAAGTAGATTAAGCAAAGTTTAGTTATATCACCCATATATCACTTACTACACAGTAATTCCCAAGCGAGAACTAAATCTACTTTATTGACATTTGATGAATTTCTGATACCCTGATGAGTGAGTGGGGAAGTACATACCAAACAAAAAAATAAGTGTTATGAATGCCTTTTATTCTACCTGTTAGGCCATACTGTTGTTTTACAATTAATTGTTAGGTAACTGATTGTTTTGAATTGTTTGTTGTTACTTAGCGATTTTTTACATTGTTGTTACTTACTGACCTAAAACTTTGGTTTCCAACGAATCGAGGTAAATTTCTAATTTTTAACTAATGTTTGAATTATCCCTGTAACTCCAACCGGATTTATGAGTAGTATTTATAATAATTATTCTTAAATTATAACATACATTTTTATTTTGCATCGAATAGTATTTTTGTGATTAGCCTGTAGCGGGTTCATAACAGTTTGTTCATGTTGTCCTATTTTTTTCTGACGGTATTTATTTTTTCATTTTTGTGATTAGCCTGTAGCGGGTTCATAACAGTTTGTTCATGTTGTCCTATTTTTTTCTGACGGTATTTATTTTTTCATTTAAATAATAGTTTATATAATAATTAGTTTATGCAAAATAGTTTATTTAGCTTAGCCATCCTACATTTTCATCCATTTTATCCAGATATTTTTTTCATACTTTTTGCGCTAGGAGGGTGAGGCAAGGCATGGCGTCACATCCCCTGACGACTAGTTTACTACAGTATAGTTTCTTTTAAAATCTATAGTAGTGTCAAATTGTTGGTGCTGGCTCAGTTCAAGGTCACCTGAGGGATGACGTCATCGAGGTCAATGACCTCACCGATGACGTCATCGATGACGTCATCGATTGCGTCATCGATGACGTCATCACCAATGACGTCATTTCGATGACGTCACACCCATGACGTCACAGAAATGACGTGCTGATGACGTCATCACCCCTTACGTCATCAAAATGACGTCACCGACGCCACTGAGGTCAAGGTCACGCCGAAACTTAAATTTTTTGGCACTTTTGCCGTTTCTCGCACTACGCTCCGAGTTTCAGTCAGAGTCCCCGTGACCTTGACCACTTGGAGCGAATTTCCGACGAGAAACGGCAAAAGTGCCAAGTTAAACCCGAGTTTCTGACATGACTCTGCCTAAATGGGCAATCGGTTATTCCTCAGGTGACCTTGAACCAGCACAACACCAACAATTTGATATTACTGTGACCTTGAAAACCTAACAACGGAGCGCCGACACCGATGCGCACCCCACGACAGCCACCGAGTGACTGACTGTCAGGCTCTGTGGACGCTAGGTATATCGGCTCGAGAGACTAAGACTCTAAACTGTCAGGAATGGGAGTAACTAACTGAATTTTGCAAGGAAAAGTCATTTCATCCAATATTTTAAACAAATCCTCATCAGTAAAACTGACATTAGTCTGTTTTGTATAAAACTTAGGGTGTCCGCGCAACAGTTTGCGCCACTTAGCTAAAGTTGAAACCCTCTTAACTTTGAGTGGTGGACATTGAGCAACTAATAAAGTCTTAACACGGCTAAGTTTCTTACCTAAAGTGTCCTGCGACATGGCTTCACCTAACAAAAGTCTGCACAATACTGAGAGACTGCTTGTAGCGCATGAGTCAAGGGAAAAGAGGTGGGGAAACAGCAGGAGTGGGGGAAGGTCACAGTGGCGGGGGAAGGTGAGGTGGTACGCTGGAGTATCGCATCACTTCACCATGAGGTGTCCTACAGTCAACACACTGTTCTCTTGGCCCGAGTTGGCACTAGAAGAAACATTTCTGTACAGCTTAGGCTGTGAGAGCCGAGGAAGCAAAGTCAAAGTGGAAATTGTGTTAAACTCCAAGATGAAGAGTCTCCTAAATAAACTAATTGTATCCTTGCAATCTCCTATAACTTTAGAGAAATACCACTTTATTAAGCGACACCTTATACTTTGGCAAAACGAAGCGGAAATGGAAAAGATTACAGTAAAATTAATTTAACTTAAAACTTGGACTGGACACTCATGGCGATACCACGTGGCGTGAAAACGCCACCCTAAACATTACAAGTTAGGTTATTGAGCACCTCTGGTACGATAACCGATGTGCTAGAGTTAAAGTGTGATGACCTTGAGTCAAAACACTGAAATACTACAAGTCGATATCGTCCCAGAGTTAAAGTGTAGTGACCTACATTCAGAACTTGTAAAATTACTTACATATAGAGAGCTAGAGAACAGCGAGACGCACCGCATGGAAGCCGGAGACATACTGGCGAAGCGGTGTTGTGCAGCCTAGGGACCCAGTTGTGGTGGGGGTATAGCCAACACTTAGAGTACAAGTGTTGTGGGTGACCTTGACCCACATAACTTACCTGACCCCCCCCCCCCCCGACAAAAAGTGCGAACCCCCCCCCCCCCCCCGACAAAAAGTGCGAACCCCCCCCCCCCCCCGACAAAAAGTGCGAACCCCCCCCCCCCCCGACAAAAAGTGCGAACCCCCCCCCCCCGACAAAAAGTGCGAGCCCCCCCCCCCCCCGACAAAAAGTGCGAACCCCCCCCCCCCCCGACAAAAAGTGCGAACCCCCCCCCCCCCACCCCCACCCCCACCCCCACCCCCACCCCTGATATCCTGGGCGTGGCAGCCCCGGTGGGGATATAAGGGGGCCCAGCCAGAGCCGGCTCGCAGTCCACTCCCGCGCGTTGAACGTGAACGATCGGGACGGACCGCCATAGGCATCACTAAACATTGAATGGCGCCTTCAGTGTTTAGCGAAGTCTACTCTAACTTTAAGACTTGTATTAGTTGTAAGATATTGCGCTTGCGTTTGGGTATTGCGAATTGTTTTATATGAGAGTGTTTTACTTGTACCTTATGTCTCCTGTGTGTCTTTTATCCTTTGTGTCTTGTTTGTTATATGTGTTTAACATGTATGTGCTTGTTCCAGCATTGACTACGTTGAGCTCAATTGTGTGTTGTAAGTGTGTTATATTTTTCTAAAGTGTATACGCTTGTTTTAGCAATCCCCCCTTGAGCTTTTGCAATGCTCAAAGTAAATCGTAAAGACAGGGAACGGGAGTAGGCCCCCGTGTAAAGTTACTTTTGTATAATTGTTAGGCTCCTCTCATGCATGCTTTAATGCGGCTGAGAAATAGGAGCGTCCGTTTGTACGCCTATATGGGGGTAATAAGCCGATGGCCTCTGCACTCGGACCGAGGACGTAAGCCACTAGGGTGTCCTCAGTTAGTTTCCCTTCTGGAAACTCAAAATTATGTAAATGAAACTTTGTTAGCTATTTGTGTTTTTTTGTCCCCAAGGCCCCCGAACATTCGTGGTTCGCCATGGATGTACGGGGGCCGAAATTTTTTAATGTCCGTGTGGCCTTGACCCACATAGGACTTGTAAAAATTTACTGCATTGCTAAATTAAAAATATTAAAGATAGGGTTACGGAGTAGGCCCCCGTGTAAAGCCACTTTTTTTTTATAATTGTTAGGCTCCTCTCATGCATGCTTCAATGCGGCTGAGAAATAGGAGGTGGTCCGTTTGTACGCTTATACGGGGGTAATGAGCCGATGGCCTCTGCACTCGGACCGAGGACGTAAGCCACTAGGGCGTCCTCAGTTTCTTTCAAAATTATGTAAATGACATTTCGTTAGCTATTGGAAAAGTTATTAGTTGGAAATGCAGTAAATGTTTACAAGTCTCGCGTGGCGAAGGGTACACGACATTGGATGTTGCCTTGTTGTCATAGTTGGGTCTCTTCGGAGGCTACAGCGATGACAACCCAAGTGCCCCACACCCCCATAGGGGGGTGTGGGGCTTAATTTTTTTAAAGTTTTTTCGTGACCTTGACCTAAATATAAAAGTTTTCAAAATCTTTAACAGTCAGATCTTACTAACACAGTTTATATATATAGAGGTCTTTTAAAAGTTAACAGTTAGGTATTAGTAACGCACAAGTTTGTAATTGGGTGTCTTGGGAGGCTTCAGCGATGGCAACATAAATGTCCCAAGTGGGTTTATTTTTTCAAAAAGTGCGAGCCCCCCCCCCCCCCCCCCCCCGACAAAAAGTGCGAGCCCCCCCCCCCCCGACAAAAAGTGCGAACCCCCCCCCCCCACCCCCACCCCCACCCCCACCCCCACCCCCTCCCCCACCCCTGATATCCTGGGCGTGGCAGCCCCGGTGGGGATATAAGGCGGCCCGGCTGCATGCACTTCTCATTCCCGTCCAAGCTCCCGTACGGACAGGTTCTCTCTTGTTCTTGAGATTATTTATAATAACTTCACTTTTTTATTCTCATCTATTCTTTTCATTAAGTCCATTTATTACAATGGGTAAAATGGGCCTTAAACTCAAAAACTACCCGCCAGCTTCAACCTCAACCGACACGACTCAACCTCCATCATCCTCCGCCTCGATCCTGGAATATCTGATGACTGCAAACATCTTGAGCTGCCTGACGATGCCACCACCGCCGCCGCCGCCACCACAGCCCGCCTCCATGCCCAGCCTGTCGCCACTGCCGCCGACAGTGGAAGAGGCCAGTGCACCTCCACCATCGTCAGGAAAACTCAGCGGTCGAGTCCCGGTAGCCTCTCCAGCACTCTCGCTGCTATCGGACTCAGGATCGGAGTCTGCAGTCTTCGAAGAGACGTCCAGGTCGAGGATAACCCCCTACAGCAGAACCCAAAAAATCCTATCCTATACCAAATCACAATGTCCCTCACCCATATCCCCCATGCCATCCACACCAACCAAAGCATCCCGTAAATCCATCTTTTCCCCTGAACTTCCCTCCATAGACCTAACACGCTCTCCTACCCCACCCAAAATTGTTTGCTCCATTCCTTTTGACCAATCTTTGCCTCTTCCACCCCCTTCCACCCCTATTTCTTCTAGCCAGCCTAATTCGGAGAAGCTCCAAAACACTAAGAGTCCAACACAAAAGAAACGTAATCGTGTTAAATGCCCTGCTGGCAAGCGTGATAAATGCGATTATGTTTGGTTTAGCAGAGAGGCTGTGGTTCTTTGTTGTCCGAGTTTTGCTCTTCCAGAAAAAGATCGTTGCCAACGACACTTGAATAAGAAAATCAAAATTCCGACACCAAAGCCCTATAGCCTTAATATTATGCCTGAAAAGTCCAAGTTCAAACACCCCAACAGTCCGCAGAAGCTGAAAATTAATAGGCTCAAGAGGGACAAAAAATATTATTTCATTGTTCAAGCTTATGGAGCATTTAACATAAATGTGCAAATCATTCTAAAAGGTGATGGCCGCCTTCATAGAATGAAAGTACCACCTGCGATGGTACAAAGAGAATTTTTTGTCCCCGGGGCTTATTTAATTCGAAGAAAAGGATGCCGATCTGTTTGGGAAATGGATTAGGACATGGGCTCACTAAAAAGAAAAAGCCAAAATTGTTAGGTTGTGTTGGACAATATTTAAAAGTCTTTTTCCAAATTATTTTTCCAAATTTAGTCTTAACCCTCTTAAAGTAAGGGAGAGGGGTATTATACAAGTCAACTAATAAAAAAAAAATACTTGACTTGTATAATACTTTAACCTGGCGGTGATGTAAAGTCACTGGGACAATCTCAAACCGTGTCCTTGAGGGTGAAGACTAAGTTACAAATAAATCATTAACAAATAAAAACTTACCTCCAAACACTTGTAGCTTGCTACAAGTGTTTGGAGGTAAAAATTTTTCAAAGTTTGAATGACCTTGACCCATATAAATTACTGTTTAAAGTAAAGTGCTAACCTTACAACTAATGTTGTGTATCACGTGATACCCCCACTCTAACGCTCTTACTAAGCTTGTATGAGCCGTTCATTTGCTTCAGTCTGTTTCTGTGCTCCGTGGTAAACATGTCACGGTACAATTACAAAGGTGGTGACTTCTTGATAGATCAACACAATGCTTGGGAAGTGCTAAACCAGCATAGAATGGAAGTTGAGTATTGTATAAGACAAGACGGGTCTACATTTTATCTATGTATTATAAACAACCAAACTCATAAGTATGAACACTGGACAAAAATTAATTATAACAACATAGATGAGCTGTTTGCTTGGGTGTTTGAGGTGTGTAAAGTTATTGAAGAAACCAAAATAATGGGTGTGCTAAAGGTATGTAAAACTGATGACCGGGAAGACTAAGCAAAATTTCTTTTAACCCCCCCCCCCCCCCCCAGTGTTATCCCCACCACTAAAAATGGGTATATATAGGAGTGGTGATCAACCGTCCTCTCATTCTGCTTTACACCGTTAAGCTGAATACCACCATGTCTGCTATGAACGTCCCAGCCTCTACCTCTGGCCCGGTCGCCTCCAACTCCAGCCCGAGCATTGGACCAATCCGATCGGGGCCTTCGTCAAGGAGTCGTGTCCGATTCTCCGGCTTTGGTCCTGTGAGGAAGGAGTTGCGGAGCAGCGGAGCGTCTCAACCAACCACGACGGATGCATCAACTCAGACTCCACCAAACATCATCGAGTGGTACGACGAAGTGATAGAGCAAAGGGACAGAATGCTAGAGAATACTCGCAGGGAGCTACTTTATGTCAGGAGTAAATGGGAAAAACTGATTAAGAAGTGTGAAAGCCTGTTGGACAGTGATGATAGTGAGGATGAGAGTGGATAGGTGTGTGGGTAAAGACTTGGACTGGGACTTGTGTGTATGTATGAATGTGTGCGTGAATGTGAAATACAGAGCGGGGGATAGATCACTCTGTGGCAATGGACTAACATGCCACTTAGTGATCTATCCCCCGTTCTGGTAATGTTTTTGGATGACCTTGACCCACTTTACCAAGGCTAGCTAGTACCCCCACCACTGATAAGTGTATATATACGGGTATTGATGTGCAGTTTGGTTATTCTGCTTTGTATCGCTTAGCTGAATACCTCACTTCAACATGGCTTCCAACTGCAAAACTTCTCAGGCTTCCTCTTCTTCTTCAAGAAGGCGTGCTGCCAACGTCCTGCCTGCTACTCGTGGACCTGCTCGACCATTCCACAGCATAACTGTTGCTCGGGCAAACGCCTGCAAAGCTCCAATGCTACGGACCTTGCTGGAGGTGAGCCAAGACGGGCAAGGCTTGCTCAGTCCTGGTCAACGGCAGGAGCAAGAAAGGCGTATGGCGTACTACAGGCTGCAGGGTGTAGTTCCCAGCTTGAAGTTAGGCGATCCGAGAGTAGCAAGCATCAACGAGGCAGCGGACTACATATCACACCTTCACAGTGTTTTAGAAGTAAAGGACCAACAAATTGAAAACTTAAAAGAACAATTGAAACAATTTAACTTTAATCCTGTGGAGTTTGTGGAAGCAGTGATGAGTGATAGTGATGATGAAGGAACTGAATATATATTGGGTATGTAATGAAAGACTTGGACAGGGACATTCGTGTGTGTGTGTGTGTGTGTGTAGAATACAGAGCGGGGGATAGACTACTTTGCGGCAATGGACTAGCATGCTGCTTAGTGGTCTATCCCCCGCTCAAAGGGTAGCATTGGATGACCTTGACCCACTTTACAGCAAGGACAACCGGTTAACTGGTATAAAAGAGGGGGGTCTGTACATCCCGACTTCATTCTGCTTTGAACCTTCCAGTGGAACGCTAGAAAATGAGTGGATCACTGATCATTGGTAAGGAGTGGGAGTATGTAACCATAAACTATTTAAACTGTAGAGGGATGTTGAAGAAGGTGTATGATAATGTTAAAAGAATGGTTGTTGAAGAAGGTAGGGTAGTGATTGTAGCGTGGAAGAAGAAGCAGTATACAGGACAACAAGTGAGAGCAAGTGACTTTGGGGGGAATAGTGTGTTTCAAATTGGACGAGCGAACTTGGTTAATTTGGACATTGTGTTTTGGGACTTGGAAAGGTTAATTGAAAATAGTGGCAAACATGGGGAACTCTTAATTGGCAGGGAGGACAGAGTATATGAGTAAGTGTAAAAGACTGGGGGCTTATGTGTGTGTAAAGACTAGGACTTGTGTGGAATACAGAGCGGGGGATAGATCACTTTGCGGCAATGGACTAGCATGCTGCTTAGTGGTCTATCCCCCGCTCAAAGGGTATTATTGGATGGCCTTGACCCATATAAAGGTAGAGGGGGAATAGGTAATAGGAGGGGGAAATTGGTATATATGTAGGACTGATGAATAAAGTATTTAGTCAAGCATTTGTCTAGACACTATCAACAACAACAATGGAGAGCTTCAGTGTTGAGTTCATCCTCTTGGAAGAAGACATCAACGAAGTGGTGGAACTTATAGAGGATAAGACCAGCCAGGGCACATTGGAACTTGTGAATTGCGAACCGTTGGACAATGCCGCAATCGATAAGATTGCATATTTCATGATGCATTTGTATAACGAACAAACAACCAATATGGAGTTTGTGCAATACCTTTATCAAAACCAAGTAAATGTGCGAGTGACAATTACTTGGTGGCAGTAATAATAAAGTGTAACATATGGATGTGGACTTGGATGTGGACTTGGACTTGAGTGTGGTCTGCGGAATAGAGCGGGGGATAGATCACTTTGCGGCAATGGACTAGCATGCTGCTTAGTGGTCTATCCCCCGCTCAAAGGGTATCTTTACGTGACCTTGACCCACATAAATTGTATAGTTGGTGGGGGTATAAAAAGGGTAAGCAAATTGGATGGATACAACACTTCCATACCATGGCTCCACTTGACAACACCGTGTTCCATCGCAACAGAATTGTCTCTATTCTGGAGGTAATACCTCTAGAAATTATAGAAGTAGAGGACCAACTACCTGCGGTTGATCAAGAAGAGGAGGAGGAAGAGATAATGGATATTGAAACGGACTCTGACGAAGCTGGTTCAACGGACAATGAGGTGGACTTGCACGCCTACGAAACATTAGAGTCGTCATCTGAGTCGGAAATGGAATTCCAATTGGAAATCGAAGAAGAAGAAGAACAAGAACAAGACACTCCCCATCGTCCAATGGATAGGATGTTAGTTGCCAGAAGAATTATGTATTGTCATCGCTGCCTATTCCGTGATGAGGATGATTCCGACTCTGATGGTGATGTTTCACCCTTGTAAAAAGTTTAAACAAAAAGTTAAAAAAGAATGTGAGCGGGGGATAGAGCACTTTGTAGTAAATGATGCTGCTTAGTGCTCTATCCCCCGCTCAAAATAATAATTCCAAATGACCTTGACCTACATAAACTTGCTCAAACAGACATCTTTGAAAAAACTTGTACAAATTATTGAATCTAGACCAAATATCATCAATTTATCAAGCCTACTGATAAATGTATTACAAACGGTTGTGTAAAGGCTAAATTTAGCACATGAGTGATAACCTGTTTCCATATGACGTCACTTTCCCCACCTATCTGCCTCGGATATAAAGGGTCCCGGTGGAGTGCGCTGCTCATTATTGCGTGGACATTCACAGAGTGTGCATTCAAAGCCAAACTGTTTGAAATGGCTCTTTGCGACATTTGTGGGGAAATCTTTCAAGACGAAGATCTTTTCACCATACACAGAGAATTACATGAAGACGAAGATAGAAAAGAAGATATTACCATGGATGAAATAGACTTAGACTCAATTGACTGGTTTTTGGAAGAGCACCAGAAGCAGACGGACTACTGGGACAGCTATCTACAGCAAATGCAAAGAAGAAGACCTAGTGTGATCCAATTTGCTGGTGCTGGACCATCTACTGCTACAAGACCTATTGAAGAAGAGGACACCGAAGAAGAGGACACCGAAGAAGAGGATATGGAAGAAGAAGAACTGGAAGATGTAAGACAACTGCGCACCACAGCCTTGCCAGGACGAGTTGTAACACATTTCAAAATTAATAACGTTCAATTGGAATTGGAAACATTCATAACCCAGGCTAAGGAACTTGTTGGTCAAACGTTGAGGGAAGAATTACAAAGGCTAAATTTTATTAAATTTGGAATGGTGTTAGAGGCTATGTTTAACAATACTGATGGTGAAACAGCATTGAGAGCATTCATTACCAAAAACCGAACCCTTACCTTCACCTCCGACATTGATGATATTATTGAAGAATGCTTGGAGGAACTTATAACCAAACTCCAAGAACATGAAGGAAGAGGATCTGGATGGACTTTGTCATCAATCGAAGGTATGGATGTTAGGGTTCATAAACATGGATATGGTTTAAGAGGTAGTAGTTTTATCCCTCTACCAAAGAAAATCCAAAACACTAACTCGTGTAGAAATGTTCAAAATGAGGGTAATGAATGTTTCAAGTATGCAATGTTAACCAAGTATGTTAAAAACAATCCTTGTAGAGTTAGTAGAGAATACTACGAAAATGAACACCGCTACAACTTTCAAGGTCTTACTTACCCAGTTACTTTAAAAGATATTGACAAATTTGAAAAGAAAAATCCTGGCGTTTCAGTCAATGTTTTTGGTCTGGATGATTCCAACAACGTTTATCCTTTGCGGGTAGTAAAGAAACCATACGGATTTGCTATTGATAACCAAGGGTGAAATTTCCCATTATATATGGATAAAAGACTTTGAAGCGTTAGTTGTAAAACAATTGACCAAAAGAGTAAATAGGATTACAGTTTGCAAGAGATGTTTCTGCTTTTCTTGGAAAGATTCAAGACGTGGAGGATTGGACTGGTTATTGGAACATAAAAGACTTTGCAACGAGAACTATGAAGTAAAGATAAGTCTTCCACCGCCTACCCGAGCTTCAATACAATTTAACAAGACAGTTCACCAATACCGAATTCCAATAGTGGTCTATGCAGATTTTGAATCAACGTTAGTACCACAGGAGCTGCCGGACGGCGAAGTGACTAGAAGAACAAAATATCAGTTGCATCAGCCCAACAGTTTTTGTTTACTAGTTAAATCAACCTTGTCTGAAAACCAATTGCAAGACTATGGTTTAACATCCACTCCAATACTCTACCGTGGTGAAGAAGCCGCTAAGTATTTTGTAGACCAACTGTACGATATTGCTGGAAAGGTTCAACGCTTGTTCGGTAATATTGTACCTATGGAACCTTTAAACCAAAATCAACAAGAAGAATACAACTTAGCGACAAGATGCTATTTATGCAAGAAGATGTTCAGTGAAGAAAATCCAAAAGTAAGAGATCACGATCACCTGACAGGGTTATACAGAGGAGCTGCTTGTAATTCATGCAATATAAATTACAAACTGCCAAACTTTATTCCTGTCGTTTTACACAATCTTAGCGGCTACGACTCCCACTTTATTATCCCGGAGTTAGGAAGAGATGACGGTAAAATTGATGTTCTTGCTACAACATTGGAAAAGTACATCAGCTTTTCAAAAACAGTAGGTAAAATTAAACTTCGCTTCGTAGACTCTTACAGATTTATGGCATCTAGTTTAGCCAAATTGTCAGAGAACCTAAGAAGAGAAGACCTAAAAGAAACCAGAAAAATTGTACCTGAAGATAAATTAGACCTAGTATTACGGAAAGGAGTGTTCCCCTACGATTACATAACTTCTTCAGAAAAATTTGAAGAAACCAGTCTACCGCCGATTGAAGCCTTCAACAGCAAATTAAACGAAAGTGAAATCTCCGTTGAAGACTACAATCATGCATGTAATGTTTGGAACCAACTAAACATTCAAACCTTAGGGGAATATTCTGACTTTTATATAAAATTGGACGTAACTCTGCTGTGCGATGTGATGGAAGAATTCAGAAACACCTGCTTCTCCGCCTATGGACTGGACCCTCTACACTCGTACACATCTCCAGGATTAGCATGGCAAGCTATGCTAAAGTCAACCAACTGTCGACTGGAACTTCTAACGGATATTGATATGGTGCTCATGATGGAATCTGGTGTACGGGGCGGTTTGACACAAGCTGTAACACGTCATGTCAAAGCCAACAACAAGTACATCCCCGGCTTCGACGAGCAACAACCATCGGTCTACCTTGGATATTTTGATGCAAACAACCTTTATGGTTGGGCAATGTCAAATCCGCTTCCCTACGCTGACTTCAAGTGGATCGACCCGGCCACCATCGGAGACATCTCACAGATTCCAAAGGATGGTCCAAAAGGCTATATTTTGGACTGTGATTTTGAATACCCGGAGCACCTTCATGACCATCACTACGACTTGCCTCTCCTAGCCAAGACTGAAGTTTCACCGACAGGAAGATGGCCAAAATTGATGATGACCTTGGAGAATAAGGATCGCTATGTGGCTCACTACTGGGTAGTTCAACAGGCTCTTGAATTGGGTCTACGTATAGTGAGAATTCATAGAGCAATTGAATTCACCCAGTCTTGTTGGTTGAAACCATATATTGATTCCAACACTGCAAGAAGAGCTGCAGCGACAACAGCATTTGAAAAGGACTTCTATAAATTAATGAACAATGCCATCTTTGGGAAGACCTTGGAGAACAAAAGAAAACACAAAAATGTAAAATTAGTGAGTGATCCTAGGAAATTGGAAAAATTAGTGCAAAAACCAAATTTCGGAACATCCATGATTATAAACGAAAATCTAGTCGCTGTCAGTATGAAGAAAACAACAATAGTCATGGACCGTCCGTTATACATAGGTATGTCGATTTTGGATATAAGTAAAACCCTGATGTATGATTTCCATTATAACAAAATGGTTAAACATTACGGAAGGGAAAACATTGGAGTCGCATACATGGATACGGACGCGTTTATCTACTGGATAAAGACTTTGGACATGTATGAAGACCTAAGGACTTTTCCATACAAAGAAGATTTCGATTTTTCTGACTATCCGAAAAACCATCCAAATTTTAATGAAAAATATAAAAAAGTAATTGGAAAATTCAAAGATGAAGCAAATGGAATGCCTTTAGAAGAAATAGTGGCGCTGATGGCGAAATTGTATTCATTTAAGATGTACCACGAGAACAACACACCGACAGTGAAGAAAGCAAAAGGAGTGAAGACATCTTATTTGAAAAAACACGTGACATTTGACCACTACAAGACTTGTTTGTTTGAAGATACTACGATATCAGCAACATTCAACAATATCCGAAGCTTCAAGCATCAAGTCTACAGTGTCACCGAAATTAAAAAAGCGTTGTCAGCTCGGGATGATAAAAGATACATTATGCCCGACAAAATCCACACTCTTCCTTTTGGCCACTACTCTCTAAACCCTATCAACTTGTAACCTATTCTTCGTCCTTCTACAACTACGACCTTATTCCTTTCTCCTTCCGTAAAAAAATGGGGAACACGGCAAGTCCAACGCCGTGTTCCCCATTTTTTTACACAAGTTTGGATGACCTTGACCCATATAAATGATGTGAATATTTAAAACAACATTCATTGTGATTATACATGTGATACAACAAACATTGAAACCTGCAATATGAAGGACTTAAAGCAACAAATTGTCAACGAACTTCATAAACCTGCAAGAAGAAAGTTTCCACGAAGAAATACGGTGATAAAAGGAATTAATGATTTATATCAAGCGGATTTAATCGAAATGATTCCTTATAGCAAACAAAATAAAGGATATAAATACATATTGACTGTTATTAACTGTTTTTCAAAAATGGCAGATGCTTTACCACTAAAAGATAAAAGTGGCAAAAGTGTTACAAAAGCAATGGAAACAGCTATACAAAGAGACAAACATACTATTAAACATTTACAAACAGATGATGGAAAAGAATATTTTAATAAGGAATTTGCAAATTTAATGAAAAAACACAATATAAACCATTACTCAACCAATTCAGAGGTAAAAGCTTCAATAATCGAAAGATTCAACAGAACTTTAAAAAGTGCAATGTATAAAATGTTTTCCAACAGAGGATCGCACATATGGATTGATATGTTACCAAAACTTATAAACGATTACAATAACAAATTTCATAGGACTATCGGGATGAAACCAAACCAAGTAACTAGTAAAAATGAAAACCTTGTATTAAAACGTATAAAAACGAATACTAAACCAAAAGTTGAAAAACTAAAGCCTAAAAAATTTAATGTGGGTGATAAAGTGCGAATAAGTAAATATAAAGGTGTATTCAGTAAAAGATACCTGCCAAATTGGACCAATGAGGTTTTTACTGTATTCAAAGTACAACCTACAGTACCTGAGACATATATTTTAAAAGATAATAAAGGACAATTGCTTGAAGGAGGGTTTTATGGACATGAAATGTTAAAATCAACAGTAGGCGATGTATATTTAGTTGAAAAGGTGTTGCAACGGAAAAAAGATAAGGTCAAAGTACGATGGTTAGGATTTAATAAGACGGAAGATTCTTGGATACCTAAAAAGGATTTGATATAACGATAGAGAATCATTTTAGGTTGAACCATTACAAAGGATGGAGATAGTACCACAAAAAGAGAGTTTTACTATTAATAATATAGATGAACTCACAGTGGATAATTCAGAATTCAATAGTGGGAAACATGGCAATTTGTTACCAAACACCGTTCGTTGTCTGGTTACCGGACCTTCCAACTGTGGAAAAACTAATGTAGTATTCAATTTGATTACAAACCCTAAAGGATTACGATTTAACAATCTATATGTATTTTCAAAATCACTACAACAACCAAAGTATCAATTATTGGAAAAGATACTGACTAATGTGCCTGAAGTTAAATATTTAAAGTTTAATGCAAGCGAGAGTGTCATGCAGCCACAAGAAGCTAAACCATTCTCCGTGTTTATATTCGACGATGTATCTTGTGAAAACCAAAACACAATAAGGAATTACTTCGCTATGGGTCGACATAACAACATAGATAGCATTTATATTGGCCAAACTTACAGCAAAATACCTAAACAACTCATTAGAGACAATGCAAACATGTTAATTGTATTTAAACAGGACGAAACCAACCTAAAACATATATATTTTGATCATGTAAATGCGGATATGACATTTGAACGATTTAAAGAGTTGTGTGGAAAGGCTTGGGCTGAAAAGTATGGGTTCCTAACAATTATGAAGGAACAAACGCTAAACAATGGTCGATACAGGATAGGATTTGATAAATTTATATTAATACATTAAACGCGGTATAACACATTCATTGTTGTACAACACGTCTTGCTACAAACATGGTTAACCAAGAAAAATTAGTAAAAGAAATAAAATCACTTAGTGATTCTATTCGGGCTAAAAACAGAGCATTGAAACTAGGTATTAGCGAGAGGGAGAAATTCCTTGAATCTACTTTTAAACCTATTACTGAACCCTTGAAACAATTAAACAAAAAATTTGCTAAACCCGTATTGGAAGGAGATGCGATTGCACCTATTACGAAGTTTGAAAGAGAAAATGTAAAATCAGAAGAGTTTAGTGATGAAGACCCGGAATCCTCTACGTATAGTGGTTTTACCGGTGGAGAACCCGAAAGAGAGCTAGAATCACCGGACTATAGTGGAATAAAAGAATTATATGAAGTAAAAGCCAAAAGAGGACATGAAGTTGTATCAACTGCTAGTGAAGAGGAAAAAGAAGAAGAGACAAGGGAAGGTCCGTCAAACATAAGCTTGTTGGGTGAAAACATTCATAACAAAGGACCTTTAGGAAGGAAATACATGGTAAAAATGTTACTCGGAAAAATTCCTAATAAGAATTACCATAGTTATGGAGCGAGATTAACAGAAGACGGTTTAATGATAGGTAATAGCCCGTTAAACGTTGACGAACATGATAATATTGTCATTGGTGATCAAAGGTATAAGGGCACAAAAGGATTATTTGAATTATTATTTGAAAATAAGCCTTCAGTATCGGTAGTGAAAGAAAAAGACATGGAAGCATATAAAAATATTTTGGAACAGACAAATGCATATAGGAGAAAGTATTTACCTGACCAGCCTCCTTTTAGATCTAAGTCTTTAAAATATAAACAATTTGTATCCAAGTTAATACCAACTAGAAGACAAACAATGCCGTTAACACAAAGAAAACCTGTAAAACGAAGATTTATGGCATCCACTTTGGATGTAAGTGCTCAGGAACGAAGAAAAAGAAGTAAGTCCGTTACGGGTACAGGTTTAATGAAGAAACTATATAACACAAATGTGATTTATTACAATAATATCAATAAATTGGTGGATAGAATGAAACTAATACATGAAGCTAAAGAAGCGGGTCATACTGGATTGGAAAACGAATGGGTGGCTTTAGTGGATGAACTCCGAAACCGTGGGGTAATCTCATAAAAATGCGTTACTCCCTAGAATACTATTCAGTTGCACCATGAGTGTCGACAAGTTCGGACGTTACTCCTCGGATGGGTTATATTATGCCAATAGTTTAAAAAGAAGTGCTGGTTTACCACAAACACCTGATGGAGATTATGATATGAGTAATAAAAGGTTAAAAAACATAAAAGATCCTACGGATGAAAACGATGCAATAAATCTAAAAATATTAAAGGAAAAGATATCGCCAACATTAAAACTACAAAATAACACATATGACGCAGAAGATCATAGAATTATCAACGTTGGTAAACCAAATCAAAACGGTGATGCGATAAACAAAGGTTATTTGTCATCTGAATTAAAAAATACGTTAAAATTCAATGGGAAAACGTATAGTGCCAACAATAAACGTATATCCAACGTAGATGACCCTAAAGATGCAAAAGACAGCGTAAATAGACGCTATTTACATTCTTTGATACCTGAAAAGACAAAAGATGGATTTTCTTTTTATAAATTTGTTATTAACGATATAGGTTATCCAAAAAATGAAAATGATGCTGTAAATCTCAAATATATAAAAGATCATTGTGTCATACGTGATGTGGGAGTTATCGATTGTCTTGGCAATTGTTTGGCGAATGTAAAAGATGGTTCAGCACCATCTGATGGTGCAACAGTGGGTCAAATGAAAGAGACTGTAAAACAAGAAACAACTGGATTTGCAAAACGAGATGAAGTATTATCAAAGCAAGGGGATGACTTTATTCAAGGTAATGAAAAATTTCATTTATTGACATACAAAAACACTTATTGGGATTGCAGGCATGGAAGGTTATCAAATGTGTCATGGGGTCATGCAGATAGAGACGCGGCTGCCTTAGGACAAACAGTACATCTAGATCCAAATAATTACCATGCGTTTTTTATATGTAGTAATAAAAAATTAACAAACATGGCGCAAGGAAGAGAAGCAAATGATGCTGCAACTGTAGGACAGGCTATCACATTATCACAAATGGATAGCAAAGTGTATACTTGTAATAATAAACGTATAACAGACCTTAAAGACCCTGAACATGTGGATAATGCTGTCACTGTTAATTTTCTTGTAAAAGTTTTAGGAAATGCATTATTTGATGTATACAATCTTATTGGTATTCATTCAGGTCGTACTCCTTTGTTGGAATCTGAGAGAGGTACTTGGATTAAACGGGAAATTGTTCAAAACTATTTTATCAACCCTCGTACAAAAAAGTTTAGATCATCGGATTGGGGTGATTTTGATATTTAATAAAAGAACACAATAAACGACTTCATTTATGTCCAACTTGTCATAGAGGTAACACATAAGTTGTACATTGCGATTATAAAAGGACAATAATGACGTTCCAGTACATCAGTCCATATAGAGACACTGTAAGGAGAGGAGGTGGGATCACGTCCACAGCGGTTTCTCTGTTAAGTAAAGCTTTAAAACGAATTCCAGTAGGATCCATAGTAAATAGAGCAATAGACGCATTACCATACGAATTTCATATACCGGGAGGTTATCAGTATTGCGGACCAGGAACTAAATTGAAAAAACGACTGGAAAGAGGCGATCCTGGCATAAATAAGTTAGATCAGGCTTGTAAAGAACACGATATCGCATATTCCACGTTTGCCGATTCAAAAAATAGATCAATAGCTGACAAAAAGCTTGCGGACATAGCTTGGCAACGAGTAAAATCAAGTGACGCTAGCATAGCAGAAAAAGCAGCAGCTTTAGCAGTAACAGCAGGTATGAAGGCTAAAACAGCAGTAGGAGGTGGAAGAAGGAGGAGAAGGAGAGTAAAAAGGAGGTCAACCACAAGAAAACATGGAGGAAATATAAAAAGAAGACGACGATCTACAAGAAAAGGCAGGAAGAAGCCCACCGTGTGGTCAATGGTAAAAAACGGGGCAGGTCTTTGCCTAAGACCTTATCGTGCATATTAAATGAAAGAAATCAATTGGTCATACCACATAAAGCATTAACCAATATTGAATTATTTAAATATATTTCCTGTTTAAAAATACCATTTTTCCGCGGTGTGTTTATGAAAGACAGTTTACCAAAGAAAATGTGGCAAAATGAGACTGGAATTGTAAATTTGGATAATACTGAAGGGCCTGGCACCCATTGGGTTTGTTATAAGAAACTAAATAACAATGTATATTATTTTGATAGTTTCGGTAATTTGCAACCACCAAAAGAACTTCAAAATTACTTTAAATCTGCTAAAAACATATATTATAACTATAAAAGAGAACAACCTGATAATACTTCAATATGCGGCCATTTATGTTTGGAATTTCTAGCTAAAAGTATCAGTCACTATTGAGATGTCTTCCTATACGGTATCATTAACAGGAAAATCGTCCACTTTACGAAGTATCCTTTTTCCAGCGTTACGCTTGCAAAAAGGAAGGTTTTGGGAGGCGGCACTATTGGATTTTACAACTTACAACTCTATCCCCAATGTTACGGAAGGTAAAAATAACGTATTGCATTATTATAAGGGAAAGGATGCCAGTGGAAAATTTACAGACTTACAAGAGTGCAGGTTACCCACAGGTTCTTATGAAATTGATCATATAAATGAATTTTTGCAAACTAAAATGGGAAAAGACAATATAACATTAAAAGGTAATAATAATACGATGAAAGCTGAAATTACTTCCAAATATTATATAGATTTCACTCAACCAAACTCAATTGGTGATTTATTAGGATTTTCCAACGATGAGCCTGTTTTAGAACCAGATGTAACACATTCCGGTAAGAAAACAGTAACAATATTAAAAGTCAATAGTATAGACATAACTTGTAACATTATACAAGGTGCTTACAGGGATGGGGATAACACCCACATCATACATACTTTTTACCCAAGTGTACCACCTGGATTTAAAATTGTTGAAAAGCCACAAAACCTGGTATATCTACCGTTGAACACCACTTTCATTTCAGACATCGTGTTGAGCGTATTGGATCAAGACGGTAACTTGGTAGACTTCAGAGAAGAGCCTATTACGATTAGATTACATTTAAAATCGACACTTTAATACAAAACCATGGGTTTAACATTTAAAAGCGAACAACCTACGGGAAACCGCATTAGTAGCTCTTCAGCTGTGGAGGAGTTAACACGCGAGAACATTCGTTTCTTAGAGAGAATTGGATTAAAATTAACCGAGTATGGATATACTGGATATAGCGCAGGGTCCAACATTCGACGAAACCCTATGGGAAAAAGAATATCACACCCACAACCCTTACACTTCATCGAAATTAAACAATAACGATGAAATTCGTATTCCCATACAAAATCAAGACATTTACACACTACCATGTGAAAGTTACTTGTATATTGAAGGACAAGTTACTAAAAAGGACGGTACTACTGTTGGTACAACAGTTCCATTTATAAATAATCCTATGGCTTTCCTATTTGATGAAATTAGATATGAAATATCAGGTGTAACAGTTGATTCCACTAAAAAAGTAGGTATTACGACAACTTTAAAAGGATTAACATCTATAACACCCAATGAAACCAATTTACTTAAACCTGCCGGATGGGTATTACCTACGATTGACACGATCACTCCAAATCCAAATGGATATTTTGATTTTCATATTCCATTACGTTTGCTGCTTGGTTTTGCTGAAGATTATAGGAAAATAATATTAAACGTTAAACAAGAATTAGTTTTGTTGAGATCTTCTAACGATAAAGACATTATTAAAGCTGCAGATGCTACTACAGATGCGACTTTAGAATGGAAATTAAAATTAGACAAAATTGTATGGAGAGTTCCACATGTTAAATTGGCTGACGAGCATAGAATGCTACTTTTAAGAAAATTAAAAGCCGATCGTGATATTGTTATTCCATTTAGAAGTTGGGAATTTCATGAGCATCCCAGTTTACCTACTACGGATCGACACACTTGGACTGTTAAAACATCGAATTATGTAGAACGAGCCAGGTATATTATATTTGGTTTACAAACAGGTAGAAGAGACGCCATTACTAAACATGCAGGACAATTTGATCATTGTGACTTGAAAAATATTAAAGTTTATTTAAATTCACAATTCTTTCCATACGACAATTTAAATGTGTCATTCACTAAGAAGAAATACAGTATATTGTACGATATGTACGCGAGATTCCAAAGTTCATATTACGGTAAAACAAATACACCTTTATTACCACCTGACAAATATTTCGATGCCTACCCAATAGTTGTAATCGATTGTTCTAAACAAAATGAATCAGTAAAGTCTTCAAGTGTGGATATAAAAATAGAAATGGAATTCAACGATGCTATACCGGCTAATACAACTGCATACTGTTTAATTCTACATGATAAAATCGTAACATACACACCTTTAACTGGAATTGTTAAAAATGTATTGTAAGAACCGGTTTTGTTTCATTCCGCGAGTATAAAAGCAGAGCGTACAGACCGCTCCTCATCAGTTTGTTGCCTACTGTTGTATGGGTAGCATCGTATTCAATATGGCTTCTCCTAGTGGTACACCTGAAAATGTGGTAGATATTGAGAAGGAGATATCTGAGTTTTTAGATCCTCAAGGTCACCAGGAAGGAGGTGAACAAAACGTTTGCGGACAACTTCACGCCAGTAATAATGTTGAAGAAAAAGGTAAAAGAAGAAAGACTATACAAAAGAGAAAAAGGGATATTGAAGATAATATTTCTCCAAACATATTGAGTGAGGTATTTTTGCGAATATTTTACCCAATCTCTTCCAGTTTGGATAAAAGTGTTTTAATCGGTGTTATGAAATCTACAGATTATTCCCCTACTGTAATTTTAACTCATGGACCCAAAATGATTTTGTTTACGGACAGTGCTTGGGAATCGTTTATGAAACATTTGCATCTGCTAGAATGCTATTTAAGTAGTAACATGTTTGGAAGAAAGACAAGGGTAGGACTTTTGGATTCAAATGTGGAAATTGATATCATTAAACAACGTGGTGATCATCAGCTACGGTTTAGAGACACAACAAGACATGATAACAAAATTCAACTTAATCGAGAGGAGTTTTTCATTTTAACTTGTGCTACTGAACCTATAACAAGATACTTGAGACAACTGGTGTTTTCAAGTTCGATTATTAAAGATTATCTGGAAGACACTTTGGACAAACAACCGGACGCACCTATATTATACGGACCTGTGGATACTTCTATATTTAATAGAGTTCCTCATGAAGTACAGATGTGGAGACAATTGGAAAAGTACGCTCAACTACATAAGAAATCAGTAAAACAGGAGAAGAGAGGAAGATGGAGGAGAAGAATCAAGTGTTAGTGATGAAAATGAAAATAAGGAAAATATAAAGATGGAAACTTAAATGACAATGGTTAGTTTTTAAAACAATAACCAACATTTTGTGGGGTTAGGCCTATTGGGGACGGTGCCCACGTTAAATATACACCAACGCGCCAACAACTGTACGGCCTGGTATAAAAGTAGTACCTACCGTGGTGTGGAAATCAGTTGACCTCCTGACTTCGTAATGAGCAGACGTGTGACCTTCAAAATGGACAAGGGAGAAGAACAACAAGTAAAGTCCAAGCCTGGTATTATTGAGTTTCAAGCGTTTCGTGGTAATGATGATAGATTCATTATAAAAGAACTTGTGTTTTTGGACATGAATACAAGTGTTCCTTATTCGTTTTTATTTAAACCACCATGTTCTTATTCGTCTTTAACTAGTAAAGCCGCTACTACCAACAGATGGATTTCAAAACACTTCCATCATATCGATTGGTATGATGGTTTTACAAGTTACACGGACTTGTATCACATTATGCATCACTTTTCAGACAAGTTTACCAATATTTACACAAAGGGGCTGGAAAAGAAAAGATGGATCGAAGGATTTACTCATGTTCCGGTTAATGATGTGGAATTGGATAAGAATTATCAATACATGCTGGAAACCATATGTATTTGTACAAAAAGCCCAGAACATGATAAAGATAGACATTGCGCTTTGAAAAATGCCTATAAACTCGCCTCTTACCTTCAAAGTGGGGAATTGGGGAGTGGTGGGGGTAACGGAGAGTATATAAGTGGGGAGCAGACAGGGACCTGGCATGAGTATTACTCGAGATTCCGAGACGACAACATCTCCGAGCAAGAAGACGATCTGTAACCTGACCATGGCATCTCACCAGTTCCTTCAGACTTTGGTCGAGCAGTTCAATGCTCACTCCAAGTCAACAATATTACCTGTAAAGAAGTGCTCGGAACTAAAAGACGAGAAGCACTACATAATCCATGCTATGAAGAAGATGGAGACTACAGTTGGGGAGGCCATCTGCTGCAGTCTCAGCGAGGCACCGTTTACTCCGGGGGATGAACCAAAGTTCCAGGTGTACCTGCCCAAGAGATTCGTCCATCTTCTACAAAACGAGGATCTTCGCTCTATTCAACCCGGGTGTCTATACCTGGTGTCCCACGGCTGCACGGGTAGCAATTCTACAGAGTTGACCATCCACATCGCTGACAAGCAGCAGTGTTAGATTTAAGTTTTAATGTTGTACATATGTTGTTGTTGTAATGTTTTATAAATAAACGAATCATAAAAGACAAAAAAATAAAAAAAAAAAAAAAAAAAAATGCAACATATCAATATGTGACAGACTTCACGTATTGATATGTTGCATTTTTTTTTAAACTTCGCGGGTGACCTTGACCTTTGACCTTTGCATTTCACAATTACCCCCACTACTGTAATTACCCCCACTACCGCACTAGGATTCAAACCTGCTTGGATGCGAAAAACGGTCAGTCTGTTGCCAACTAGCAAACGATGAGCACCTTGTACGAGCTTTGCATACAACGAGTTATAACTCACAAGGACTTGTTCCCAACATGTTTACAAGACAACATCCCACTAACAATAAAAGAAGATGTCAAACGCTACAGGAGGGAAAATACAGGGTATTCGGAATACTCCTGGTATAAGTTCCACGACGGGGAAAAGTTTTGTAGGCCTTGTGGCGAGGCCGCCGTCAGAGACCTTCGGCGATTCGTACAGAATGGTGGTATAAAACAATTCGGATTTCTAGCGCCACTGTTTCGATTTGAAAATTACAAGGACACCTGCGCTATTTGTTCCATTCCATTGTATCAATGGAAAAAGTTTAGAACTGTTTAATTGGATTTTCTATACCCCCACCACTATTACCCCCACCACTTTTTCATGTACCTCCAAGCGCTGTGCCTCGGCTTCATTTCTACTCCAGCAGCCAACCTAGCAACATCAAGATGTCTCTGAACGTTAGTTGCGCAAGTTACGAGGAGGTGAGCATCAAGACTCAGCAGGAGCTAAACGACTTATACAAGGAGTTGCAGCTGATGGTGGCACGAGGCTACCGTATAAATGTGCAAGTTTACGCTTGCAATATACGGAACACCCGGCAGTCAAAGGAAGAGCCTGGACACTCCTCGACGGCTTCCTCACCAGCGTCCATGAAGACCGAGCCAGACAACTTGGACTACTTCAGCTGACTAGCAGTTGTATTTCTTGTCCTAACCATTGTAGAATATGTATATTTTTTCATTATATTAAAGAAGTAAAAGAGCAGAAACACCTATCTTGTTACTGGCATATAAGCTCAGTAACAAGATAGGTTTTTTTAAAACACAATTTGGATGACCTTGAAACTTCCCCCTCCACTGCTTTGTTACCCCCACCACTTGACTATTGGTGTACATGGCACATCGCAATTGGAAACCTCATTCCATCTTCAACAGCCACACCGACAACATCAACAATGGCAAACCTACCAACAGATGAAAGATGTCCTCACGCATGTTGTGACTTCGTCCACGAGTTGGAGAAGAGGATGCAGGAGAGGGCGATAAGAAGAAAACAGATCCACTCAGAAAATATCATGATAGTCAACGGCTATCTTTTATTGTTCGGCCTTATTATGGTTGTACTTTTCATACTGTACGGCATAGTCACATGTGTCGGCAAGGTTGCAGAAGAAAACGCTCGCCACCATCAATTGGAAAGTTTCAATGTTACTTTGTAAGTTTTCCTTTTTTTTTAAAACTCCGTTTGGATGACCTTGAAAATTCCCCCACTACTCCACCACACCCCCCACCACTTCACCATGTTCCTGCATGAGCATCACATCAACCGTCATTCCTTGTCCGACAAGCAACCATGGCAGACAACAACACCATCAGCCAAGCTGACTCCACTACTGATGTCGGTACAAGTACGGGTTGGACACTGTCGATCGATAGTGTACACTATTTGGAGTCAATTTGCGAACGTATGAAGGAAATACTGCGGGACAACCCTGGGATCATAATACAAATGAATTTAAATTATGATTGGTCCCAAGTTAGAATGCAAGGGGACGACAACAACGGTCAACAATCTCCACAATATTCGCCCATGTCCCCGATCTATCCTTACGGCGAGTCTGACGTCGATGAAAATGAGGCTGATGAAGATGCAGGGGACAACGAGGCTGAAGAGGAGTAAGCTTCATTCCTTTTTTTTAAAACCTAAATTGGATGACCTTGAGAATTCCCCCTCCACTATTTCCTTTTTTTAAAACCCAATTTAAATGACCTTGAAAATACCCCCTCCACGTACTTTTGGTTTACCCCCTCTACTTTTCAATACTGTTACCACAGTCTGTAGCTCACATCATTCCTTGCTTAGCTATCATGGCGGACAGCACTCTTTCTCGAGTTGACTCCACTACGGATGAAGAATGGCCATTTTCCTGGAATGTTCATCTGCAAGACTCGGCAGAAGTGGATATGTTGCATGAGAAATTGGTGTATGTATTAAACGAAAACCCCAACATTGAATGTAGAATGACTATGGATTTCGATGCGACAGGGGTCCACACTCAACCTTCCACTTCCAGCCAGCCTGAACCTCAGCTACAGCCAAAGAACTTTACACATCTTTACACTCCAATACGGCCGGAGGATGTGGTTATCAGCGAGGCAGACTCTACTACAAGTTATATTGAACCAACGAATTGGAAGCTTGTTGTTGACACCTTACACAAGGTCGACTTAGTATGTGACAAATTAAAGGAATTGATGATGCAAGATCCTGGTCTTCGTTTTAAAATTGATTTGTTTTTCATCTGGGGAGCACCTGCACGGGGCTCTTCGTCTGACAGCTCTCTAAGTACAACGGATGAGGAGGAGGAGGACGACTAGTTATCTTTTTTAAAACTCCGTTTGGATGGCCTTGACCTTTCCCCCTCCACTGAGTTTATTTAAGGTGCACTCTCAATGACTGCAGCATCATTTCATCGCGCACCTTCACCACAGCAACATGGAGAGTCAACTCAACTACTGTTGCGAACGGAAATGTTTTTCATGGCCGAATGACATTGATGTTGCGGATGGCCTGGCGTGTAGAAAATGTGAAGCTTTTGGTCAATGCATGTGTAAGTGCAAGTCTTGGAAGAAGCCGAAACCGGAGTTGAAGACATTCCATGTGTACCAGATGAGAGGGCATAAGTACACTTGTTGCCCTGAACGTTGCATTGAATTCACATTAAAACAGCTAACTGGCTGCAAATTGTGCAACAATCATTTTGCAGGTTTTTGCAAACATTATTTAGGAGCCTGTCAGTACAGATCAACTTGGCATACAGAAGCACTCACTATCAATGAAATCGCTATAGATACACAAGAGTAGTCTTTCTACTCTTTTCTTTTTTTAAAACTCCATTTGGATGACCTTGACCTTTCCCCCTCCACTCACCTTAGTTTATATAAGCTCCATTCCCGCTGACCACGGCATCACTTCATCTTGCTCCCTCGCCGAAGCAACATCAAGTATGGAAACTAAGCGTGTCTCATGTTGCGAGCATAAGTGTTTAGAGATACAAGGCGTCATCCATTGTGCAAAGAAGCTTTGGGAGGAAGAGACAGGGACAACCTATTGCTGCGAGGGCAAGTGTTTCCTACTACCAAGATGGCAAGTGGACGGGCTGGCCTGCCGGCAATGTGAATGCTTCGGATGTTGCAGGTGTAGATGCAAGAACCAACAGCTGCCACCACCGGTACTACAAACTTTCAAAATCTACAAATCCAACTACTTTTACACTTGTTGTCCGCAGCGGTGTATTAAATTTCATTTCTCCAATCTTACCAATTGTCGGAAGTGCTACGGACAACCTGATGGGTGGTGCACCTGTTTTCTGGACTCCTGCCGCTACAGATCGGATTGGTTTACAGATCCGTTGGAAATTGATGAGGTCGCCCAGGAAGCACAAGAGTAGTCTTTCTACTCTTCAACTTTTTTAAAACTCCATTTGGATGACCTTGAGATTTCCCCCTCCACTTCCCCATATACCTAGCGTACACAGAGCCTGACAGTCAGTCACTCGGTGGCTGTCGTGGGGTGCGCATCGGTGTCGGCGCTCCGTTGTTAGGTTTTCAAGGTCACAGTAATATCAAATTGTTGGTGTTGTGCTGGTTCAAGGTCACCTGAGGGATAACCGATTGCCCATTTAGGCAGGGTCATGTCAGAAACTCGAGTTTAACTTGGCACTTTTGCCGTTTCTCGTCGGAAATTCGCTCCAAGTGGTCAAGGTCACGGGGACTCTGACTGAAACTCGGAGCGTAGTGCGAGAAACGGCAAAAGTGCCAAAAAATTTTAAGTTTCGGCGTGACCTTGACCTCAGTGGCGTCGGTGACGTCATTTTGATGACGTAAGGGGTGATGACGTCATCAGCACGTCATTTCTGTGACGTCATGGGTGTGACGTCATCGAAATGACGTCATTGGTGATGACGTCATCGATGACGCAATCGATGACGTCATCGATGACGTCATCGGTGAGGTCATTGACCTCGATGACGTCATCCCTCAGGTGACCTTGAACTGAGCCAGCACCAACAATTTGACACTACTATCTATTCTAGTACTCAGGTATAGTAGGTACGTAGAAACTACACATACACCCACACTCATAACCTAATCAGTACAGTTAGAGTATCAAACAAAATTAACAAGTTTAACTTAAAATCTGTACTAGTACTCAGGTATAATAGGTACATAGAAACTACACATAAACCCACACTCATAACCCTAATCAGTACAGTTAGAGAATCAAACAAAATTACAACGAGGGTTATGGGGTGGAGGCCTCAACTACCATGTTCAGTGCTTGAGATTTTTACGGCAATTAAAGAATAGGGGCAACTAATTTCTGGGAAAGGGGGTGGAGCCTCCATATACCATAATATCTAGAATATTTCCATAATCGATCATGATTTCACAATTCTCAATTTTTTTACGAACTAAGGAGAACTAGGATGTGGTTTTAAAAAACGAGCTACAGGCGATTTTCGAATTAGCCGGTTTTCTTACTGTCTTAGCGGGCAGTTCTTCGGTGGGCCTCACCTGCAACTCATTATCGGTGGATTTTTAAATTTTCTAATATCTTTCTTAAGTATTTTTTGTCTTTCATTATATACAGCGTACCTCAATTAAAACTTATAATTTTATTCCACTTTTATTCATTTTGAATACACCAACTACTTACATCATGTGGCCAAAATTTTAACACATACAGTATCAATTTTTAAGCATGATATCTAGAATATTTACATAGTCCATTATTATTTCACAACTCCATTCTATCCCTACAATTACTTATATTTAAAATAATCCCATTGAAGGTTTTGATTATTTTAGGTGAGATATTGCTGTACATTACATATATAAATATTTGTTCATTTCCCCAAATGTTTTTTTTCTTTATACAAGAACCTAGATCTACTGTCTAAGGAGGCCTAAGAATAAACAATTATTTTATAAGTTTTCGTAAGTCATGATTTGACGAAACCATTGTCAATATCAACACTCTTTATCTAAAATAAGTTTTTAAATTTTTATTGGTGAATTTTACAGGCCGATTATTTTTATTATTATTACCACCATGCACCTATAGTTTTATTTTATCCAAGCAAGGCATTTTAGTTTACAGTTATTAATGTGAACTTTTGCATCGATTTGGAAATGTTTAGAATTTTTTTATTTATTTTCCTAAGTGGGGACAGTTTTTTTATGAATTAAGAGACTAGGGAAAAAAGAAAAAAACCATAAGCAATTTTCAAACTTTTTATTAGTATTAATTGTGAGTAAAGTTAAATTGGCAGTCCACTACTTCGGTGGTACTAACCAGTTTAATAATTTAGACTTAATTATTGATTAACAAGATTTTCTTAATTTTTATACGTTATTTCCTTTATTTGCGCTAAGTAACCAAGATGCGTGATCCCACAACTTTTTAACACATAAGTTTTGTTTTAACCGTTTCTCTACCTTTCAGGTTTAAATTTGTAGCATATTTGAACATTTGTAATGGCTAAGTTCTTTTCAAGTGAACAAATAATTTTTTTTACAAAAATGGACCTTTAAACACATTTAATTCAAATTTAATGATAATTCGATATTTTTGTACTTTTTTCATTGCACCAAGTTCTTAGTTGCGCGATGACGTAATGTCCCTCAACGATTCTTTTACCATTCTTTAAATATCAAAAAATTCTCACATATAAATTGAAGATAGTCTCGCAGCCTGTAAAAAGCTAAGATAATAATTATTTTATAATTGCTTTTTACTTTTAATCTCCAAGTAACACTATGTATCCCCCCAAATTAACACTAAGCTTTTATGAAATCTTGAACTTTGAGCTCTGGCATTCAAATTATAACTATGAAAGATATATCTATGACGTAACGACGACTCTAATTTGGGCTTTAACTACTCAGGGGCAACCCCTGAGGGGGCATGGGGGCGGAGCCCCCATCGAGCCGTAGGCGAGTCTACAAATACAACGTAAAATTTTACAATGTAATTACAATGTAAAACGTATATATATATATATATATATATATATATTTTATAGTATGAGGTATGGCTAAATACCAACAAGGTTATTTTTTTACAGATAAACTAGGTTTCTGTAACACCAAAGTAAAACTCTATACCATCACTGCTAATGTCTTGTTTTGTTGACTTTAATTATTACGCTTATTCCTATTATTTTAGCAATCGTGTTCATCATTAATTATTTTTCATTATTATTCACGGTTATTGGTAATTAAAATGTTTTGCTTGTTATTTTATAATTATTATGATATTTTCCTATATAAATTTAGATTCACTGCAACATTAAGTGGCAGCAATTAACAAATTGTATAAGTGATTTTATCTATCAAGAACAAGCATGGCTAAACAATATCTACAAATCTGCGTTCTATTCGGAAGACATATCGCATCAAACTTTGAAAACGTAAATCCTATTCATATGTAAGTTATAAATGCATGTTTTTGTGAACATTAGGGCGATAAATTTGCGAAATGGCTTCCGTCGCCGAAGTTTTCTCTACTGTGACAACAGTGGCTCTGGATTCAGGATTAATATTGTTCCATCTGGTTCGCTCAGTAGGTATACACAATGAAAGTTTTAAGTGAATGTAGTTAGTTACCTTTAATCTCCATCAAGATAAATAATCAACTTAGTATGCTATTATACTGTGGTTTTTATTAGTATATGATTATTGAGTGCATATAATAAAAAAATATAAAGTTATATATATTTATTTTGGCAGGTAAATATTCTCAATTTTGATTATATAAAATATATACTATTTTTTATGTTTTTTATATTTTTAATTGGAATATATATTCACAAAATACTCATCCATAAAATCATTCAAAAACTTAGTTATTCACGAAAAGATGTTCTTTTTCATTGAAGTTGAAACAAATATGTCCATTGATTAAACAAAATAAACATTAAATATTACATATCATAAATGTAAAATATAGCAAACTAAAGTGCGCATTACACCTGACAAGGTTATTAGGAACAATGGGTTATCAACAAGCTTCTTCCTGTAAGCTGAGAGCCCGCGATCATAAACTCAAGTGGTGCGAAGATCACTTTTCCTCGGGCTAATATCAAGTGAGCCAACCGCACTTCACACCTGATCATGTTCCCGCCTCTCTTGAAATTATTATTTATTTAACACCGTTGCCTTTCAGACGATAATAGTAGCCTATTCCATTCCATATAGGTCAAAGCTTTAATTTAAATAATATGTAATCAAAGTAATCTTATTTTTTTATATTACTAAAATAAGTTGTTTGAAGATTGGTTACCATAGAATCTTGATATTGTGGGCAAAATGTCTAATAGCAGATGTACAAGTGTAAACCAAAACCTGGTTACCAAAGAAATGTCAGGAATCATTGGTAAAATTGCACCAATCAACAGCCGACACAATTCTCTATCATAGTAGCCATCCACTACATATATATTTCAACCTCGTTGGGATGTCAGTACTTATTCCATTCTGTATAAATTAGTATTCATCGGTGTTTGAACAATGAAGGCAATTTTTAGACATTACTATCTGACTTACCAGTGCTTTGCAATGGTACTCAAATTGCAATGCCAACACGAGAAATTTTATGCCATTCAGGTAAGCTCGTTTGCTACGTTCACTCGTCTCAAGTATATTAACTCTTTTTCCTTTAGTTTTTTTACTAGCAATCTTCCCTCAATACTTTAAATGACAACAGCTGTTTATTAATTAATATTCCTAAATGTTTTCATGAGTTCATCACTAAAATGTTGCCATCATAAGTGTATAGACATTTTATTCTGTATAAATTAATTAAGTGATCAATAAGTTTAAATACTAGGAATACGCTCCGATGTCCGTCCCGTACAAGAATTTTTTACTCACTTTTTGAGTTATTAAGTGACGATTTTTATGGGGTTTTTTTAGGGAGAGGTAAGAAAAATGCATTACGCGCACAGGTGGCAAGTCTGTAGTGTGGGGCTCCCCTAAAATGGGTTTACCCACTAAAATACCTCCTCTACTCTTTAGGATTCTAACCTGGAATTGTTTATCACATTACGTCAGGCTAGGCCTAAATTTGGCTAACGCCGGTGGGGCTTACTCCTTATCCAGCCACTCGATCAAGGGATCTGGGCCACTTCGCGGTCCAGATCGGTTTCTTTTCCAGGAGGATGCCCCGGACGAACTGTGATAAACAATCCCAGTTTTCCTCATCCTCCAAGATCTTTTGGCAGACCGAGTCCACCGAAAATGCACCAAAAAATTTTTTGTGGCCTTTAGGCGGGGCCCTTCCCAACGGGGGCAGCGGAAGAATGTGTGTTCCGCATTGTCGGGAACGCCCGAGCAATAAATTCAGTCCGGTGAACCGGTCTTGCCCATCCGGTTCAGGTTCGACCGAGATAGCCGTGAATTGTCAAGAATTGGCTGCCGTTCCACCCATGGTTGGACGTGCTTGATAAGTCGCGCAGTCCATCGTCCTCGGGTGTCGTGCTCCCAGCTGTGTTGCCACTGCTGGAAGGTTCTGGAGCGCTCTTCTGTTCTTTCCGTGTCCTTTTAATCTCGCCTTGTCTCTGATAAATTGCCTTCCTCTCTCCTGCCAAGAGCTTGACAGGGATAACTCCGGCGACCACCAGGACGGCAGGCTAGGACACTGTCCGGTAGGCGGAACACACCCCGAGCGCCGCTCGACGTTGAACCCGGGCGAGTCGCAACCTGTACTACTCTTTATCGAGAGCGTCTGCTCACACCTCTGCTCCATAAAAAAGCACGGACTGAACCGCGCACATCAACAGACGTCTTCTGCTGGATCGTGGAACCCCGACATTGGCCATCAGCCTACTAAGGTAAGTGACTACCTTAGCGGACTCGTCCGCCGTTCGGAATATCTGATCCCTCCAGCTTAACTTGGTGTCCACCATAATCCCGAAGTACTTAGCAGCACGAGTTGATTGGACCACCTTCCTTCCCACTCGGAACGGAACGACGGTCTCCATCCTCTTCTTCGTAAGGATCACAATCTCCGTCTTACGGAGAGTACGCGAGAGAGCGTGATCGAACATCCATGTGTTGACCACACGCATGACTCGGTTCAACTTTAGTTGGGCCAGCTCAACGTTGCGTGCGATAATGAGAGCTGCAACATCATCGGCGTACCCAACCAAAGTGGTTTTCTCAGGCATCTCCAACCTCAGGAGGCTGTCATAGGCAACGTTCCAGAGATCCTGGCCGAGTATTGAATCTTGCACGGCACCAGAAGTGACTTCCATCGTCCACGTTCCGTCCCTTGTGTCGTAAATCAGGCTTTGAGAGCGGAGATAATCCGCAACAAGATGAGTCGCAACAGATATGCAGGAACGCGAAAGGTGTTGCGAAGCGCATTAAGCATATCGACCCACCTCGCCGAGTTAAAGGCATTCTTGACATAAGCGTAACAAAGAAGCACTACTTAGCGAGAGAAATGGTCGTGGCTCTCGGCTCTCTTCACAGCTCTCTAGACTTCGGTGATAGCGTCAATCGTTGACCGTCCCTTTCTGAAGCCGTACTGACGGGGGCATAAGTACCCAGCAGCTTCCACGGCAGACGTCAGGCGGGAACGGATCAGCTTCTCGGGCAGCTTCCCAGCCGTGTCCAACATACAAAAAGGCCTGTGGGACGACGGCAGCTCGGGATCACCTTTGCCCTTGCTGATGAGTACAAGTCTGGCAGTTTTCCAGGGAGCCGGAAACACCCTTTCTACCAAACAGGCGTTGTACATTCTCAACAACAAATCAGCATTAATTGAAAATACTTTCTTTAAAACCTCGCTGGGAATCCGTCTGGGTCAGGAGCCTTGTTGCTCTTTAGGGAGAGAACGGAGGTTTCCATCTATTCGAATGTGAAGAGTGGAACGTCATCTAACCGTCCAAAGTCAACCGGCGTACATCCTAGGCCTAGCCTACAAATACAAACAATGATTTTAGCTAAGACCTCAAAACAAGCAAGTAACTTAATAATAATTATGCTTATAATATTAAAGGTAAATAGATTGTAGAGCGAAAAAACAATACAATTTAAAATCCATGATTGCAAATTAATAAAAATCAAGTAATGTAAGTATTGTAGAATTACGCTTACTTAACACTTAATGCATATTTTGTTACCTGAGACATAGGCTACAATGGCACAACACATTCTAATTAGTTGTTCAGTTTAAATCTTTCTCCCAAATAGATATTTGTTGTATCCCATAAATTAGTTAATCGCATAATTCCGTACGACAGCAATTCATTCCACATCAACATGCCTATCTTTTTGTATAATTTATAACTTCAACAAGTAAACATAAGTGTTGATCTATTTAATTTAACAAATAGGTCTGTCAAAATATCAATTAAATTTTATTTAAAAACGTAACATAACGGCGAGCAGATATAAACAAGAAAAGGTTATGTTAATATGTTGAATGTTGTTTTCAGCAAACACAGCAACAACTCAGCTGCGATGGGAGAATATAAACTGATCATAGCAACTACATTAGTCAAATCATGTAGCCTAAACAACTAAAGTTCTGTCAAAAATTCCGGAAAATAAGCTTTTTTAATACTTGAAAATAATTGCTCGATTATAGTTTATTACCTAGTTTAAAATACTTAAAATCTAACCTGAGAATTTCATTGAAATCAAATTAGTAATAAAAAAGCCTTTTGGGGGTTTAAAATTCGCCTAAGAGAAATTTAAAGTCGCTCTAAAAGAATTTTATACTCTATGTTCCATATAGTAAAAAATTCAATTATATATATATATATATATATATATATATATATATATATATATATATATATATATAATATTTAATTGTTTAGTTATTTACAAATAAGTGACAATTCTGTACAGGCTCAACATATTGAGTACCGTATGAAGAAAATTACTTAAAATAGATACAATGGTGTCAACATACTGAAAGAGTTTTGATAAGTTTGTAAACAGTAGTTAAACCACCAACTTTGTGACAGATATATATATTTGGGGAAGGTATAAAATGAAGTTCAGTCACACGAGGAAGTGGGAGTTGATTCTTCGTCATCCATCATTTCTGTCACTCAGGGTCCACCATTTGGTTGACAGTCTATTGGGGGAAGGTCCAGAATATGTTCATGTCATTGCAAAATAATGTTTTGTTGAATGACTTATGCAAAAGAGTTCGTTTGTTACTTAATGTATATTAATTTAAATTGTCACATTCAGAA